>RJVU01035392.1:10030323-10046718 GCA_003731715.1 Anabarilius grahami
AAAAAAAAAAAAAAGTAATCCACTACAAATTACAACTTACTACATTAAAATTGTAATTTGATTACATTACTGATTACAGCATGTAAAAAGTAAATCAGATTACTAATTACTTTACATTTAAGTTACTATGAAAACCTATAAATCCTACAAAAATACACCACAAACTGAAACTCATAGTTATTTCCGTAATTTAATATTGACTGCATAATATTACAGAAATATGAAAACAGCAACTTGACTTAATATTTGTTAATCATCTGTAGTTAGCTTATTCATTCTAATGTAATCATAACGTTCGCCTGAAGGTGCTCAACGACCACGTCATCTGTGAGCATGAGATTCTATGAAACTAAAAATAACTTAAAACTAATAAATATATGAAATATTGTACACTTGTTAATGTGTTTATTTTTGTTTGCAGTTTTTTTTTTTATAGTATTTAATGATTATGAACACATTAAGCATGACAAACCAATTATACAATTGATGAAACTATAAAGCTGGCACGTATAGTATGTATGATTACAAAAGAAAGTCATTAAGATTGTTATTAATATTTTATAAAGTAACATGTAGGATAAAAGTAGTTTTATCACGTGTTGAGCCGTTTCTGTGACAGCTCCAGCTCTCCGACGCACAGTTATACGTTAGTGTCCAATTTCACTCACTCCATTTCGTTCACTCTTTGCAGATATAGTGCACTCAAATGACATACACTATATAGGGATTAGTGAATCAGTGAACGAGTGAGCGGTTTCAGACACAGCTAAACATTCCTTGCTGTGTGTAGCATATGTGTGTGTGGTAGCTTAACTGTGTTTATGTTTGTATGTAACTGCATTAACCCTCTGGGGTCTGAGGATTTTTCTGGGCCCTGGAGAAGTTTTGACATGCCCTGACATTTGTGCTTTTTTCAGTTGTTCATAAACATATTAATGGAAAAAGTGTCATTACACTGTATTCAGCACAAACTAGGCTACCATAATATGTGAGGAACATGTATGTACATGTTTGTGTTTCTGAAGGAATTACGTTTATGCGTGGTTATTGAAAAAAACAAAAAAAATATATTAAATCTGTGTTCACAAGATTTCTGGGTATTGGAGGTTGTAGAATAGAGTTTTTGCTTCAAAATGATGTAAACATTATCCTGCCTACTTATTCATATAAAACAATATATTGATTTAGTTTTTGTAAGACACTTTTTGTCAAAAAACAGTATGCGGAGGCGTGAATCATCATGAATAATGGGTGATTTACACCTGAGAAGACAAAAGAATCGCATAAAGAGCTGTAATGACTTGCATAATGAGGCCTTTCAGTCAGGTAGGCTGTGAAAAAACCTTCTGTGATCATGTCTCAAGCTCATCATGGTGTATATCAAACATACCGAAAAAACAGCAATACTGTGAAATATAATGACAATTTAAAATAATGGTATTCTATTATATACTTTAAAATATAATGTATTTCTGTGATGCAAAGTGTCTGAACAATTATGTTACCTCTATGGCATTTCATATAGCCTTTTAGCTTAAAAGCATGCACATTTGGAAAAATATTGATGGATTCTCATATGTTTATGTCAATTTTCTATACAGAGGAGTAATATTTATTCAATATTTATTGTCATCACTGTGAGCGCTGGATATTGTGTTTTCAATTCATACTTGCAGCCGGAGGGCGCTCTGTACACCTTTAGTCCACAAATGCCTCCTAAAGAAGAACAGACAACATGTGACATTCCAGGAACTAACAGAGGCCAGAGATCGCTATAACATCCAGATAAACACTTTTCAAGACAATAAATACACGATTGAGACGATGTATACATGTACTGCCTCAGAATTTGCGTCTGAATAGTGCTGGCTCCGTGGGCGTGGCCACATTAGCGGATAATGAGCTGAATCACGGGCGGCTGACTTGTCTCTTTTCATACAGATTACATAGAGAATTTTTGTTTTCGATTTGACTTACACGATTTAAAACCTGACATCTCAACGTTTCTTTAGACATAAGTCAAAACATTTTGTGATTAGTATTCACTAAGTTACACTTCATTTTCTGAGAACTATCAGATTGGACTTCGTTCAGAGGGAGACGACAGATCACGCATCATGTTAGTTTTCTTTATTTTGCAAAAAGCACAACATTTTGTTTTTACTCTGAGTGTACACAAATAAAAGAAGATATTCCACAGATTAAAATGGTGTATAACTCTTAATTGTATGTGCAACATTAACAGAGTATTTTGAGTCTCTTTCACACTGGTAAGAAAAAAACCGAGGTGGTATCGCCGGCATGACCGCCGACCCGAGGGAGTTAAAGACAGGAAAAAATTGCTGAAAACATTTATAATAACATTTGAAAACAGTATTGTTCACAAGTTACCTTCCCTCCCGATCCTGAACAAAAAAACAACCTAGCTTGTTTAGGTGAGGTTGGACCGCTCTCGTCTTGGGCACGGGTATCCTCCTCCAAGCGTTCTCCGGTGATTCATAATGACGCATCCGCATGAATCACTAACATTTTTTTTCTTGTAACGCAAGTAACGTAATTTTATTGACATCAGTATCTGAAGTCAAATTACATAAATTTAAAATGTAATGCGTTACATTACTGCGTTATCAGGAAAAGTAATTAGAATACAGTAACGCAATACTCTGTAACATGTTATACCCACGTTATTGGTTTAAATCAGTTTAACAAATTACTCACTGATTAACTTGCAGTTGCAGTTATGTAGTACTGATTCAAGTACTGTTCAATTACAACCATGTGATTTCCAGCGATGCAGAAAACGCAAACGGAATAGCGGAATCCAGTCACAAAAACGGAATTTACTGTATAACGTGGAATGTCATGGAATGTGTCAAATTATTTATGAATGAATAAATAAAAAGTAGGTCAGCACACTTAAATCAAATTGCGATATAGACTAGTGTCTGTGAATATTAAACCACAAAAGGTTTCATTTAACAGAAAGTGAAGCACATGTTTTCACTCTTTGCCGCCTCACTATATGGGGACATGAATGAAAGCACTTCATCTCCAGAACCACTCAGAGTCACTTCAGGAGCATTTAGTTTCATTTGAGAAAAACTATTGTCATATCATAAACATGTAGAAACTCAAAGGTTATCAAGGCAACCCGTCAAAATAAAACTTTGGTTTAATTTAAATAAATTGTGACAGAAATATATTACTGTTGTACAATAGAATTTAGCTGTCTCAATACAATAATAATACTAACACTAATAATAATAATAATAAATTATTATCAAAACTAAGGAATATTTTTTTTTCCATGTATTAATTTTAACAGTAAAGCTCTGTTGTGCAGCACTTTGTTTGACAAAAAAGTTTGTTTAAATGTCATATGATTAAAAGATCAATTAAATTGTTTTATACCTTCATTCGATTGCCAGAAAAATTAAAATACACAACACAGAATTTCAAAAAAAAACTAAGTTTTTAAAAAGTTAATACATTTCGTTGTTTTTATGAATTCAATTTGTCATGCTTTTTGATTATTAAAATATTCATTTGATAATTAAAATTTAATTCCATTTTAATGGTTTAATTAAATTTAATGGAATCCTGAAATCTTAAAACAGAAAACAGAATTTGGTAAAAATAAATAAATAAAACGGAATTTGAGAAAAATATAAAATGTATTTCAAAGGGTCCTAAANATTTCATAGGGCCCTAAAAATTTTTTTTTAATTTTTGTTAAACTTTTAATAAATTGTTGTTAAATTGTAAAAGTTTCATGATTTCAATTAATTAGACATACTTTTTGATTACTAAAATTTATTTTAACTATTAAAATGGAGTCCAAAAAAAAATAAAAAATTTTAATTGGGAAAAAAAAAAGAATCCAGAAAAATGTAAACGGAAAAAAATAAAATGGGGCCCTATACTCCAGTAGTATATGTCAGGGTTTTTCCTGCATAAAAAATTACGGAAATTTCAAATTTCATGCCGCTTCAGGCTGCCAAGTGTTGACAAAACTCAGATAGGCAGTCACACGCTCAGATAACCTTTTACCACGGTTCTGTTGCGGCTTCCCGGCCTGTGTCCATTCTCGAACCGTTACGCCCATCCCCACTGCAGAAAATGGGGTTCCGTGCCAAAAAGATTGCTTTCACTCCGGCCCTATAACTTGCTGGCCTTGAACGGTGCCGCTCAAGGTACTTTCTGTGAGAGCACACGAAAGTGATGCGCGGATCGCGGTTATATCCGCATCAGGTAATCCACAGGGTTGGGCTGACCAAGTAATACAAAATAACATTCCAAGTAATTGCGGGTGGATGTGAGATAAATCATTAATGTGTTGATTTTAATAAAGACACAGAACTCTCATTTGGTAAAACGCAAGGAATGTGCGTCACTCTTTTACTTTTGTTTTCAACAACAAAGCATTTCTATTCAGGG
This sequence comes from Anabarilius grahami, assembly GCA_003731715.1. Lineage (NCBI taxonomy): Eukaryota > Metazoa > Chordata > Actinopteri > Cypriniformes > Xenocyprididae > Anabarilius > Anabarilius grahami. Next base: position 10,034,761 of record RJVU01035392.1, read on the forward strand.
AAAACCATTTAAGGAAAGCATATGCCTAGAGCACCTTCTAGTGGTCATTATATAAAACACCCCCCCATAAGAACTGCTTAAAAACTTAACAGCTTTAACTAAAAATATACACAAGCTTAACAGAAATTATTCTGATAAGTGTTTTTTTTCAACAATGATGTAATGAAACAGTGACAATTTTAGTTTGAAGGGAGTAAAACCTGTGTTTATAGACTATTAAGGAAATGTAATTTTGCCAAAGAAGAACTTTTATTTTAGATATTTATTTAAAAGCAACCTACTTAAGTGTCATATGTTATTATATCATCATGCTTAACACTGAGAATTTGAATAATTATTTTGTGATGATCAAGTGCAGATATCTAAATCAGAATATCGTGGGTTTTGGAAGTTGGCGGGTGGAATAATTTGTTTTTAACAGTGGATTTAGGTGATGCTAGAGCTGATTCGCACATCTCTAGCGCACAAGCCCTATAGAGTCCCCTTTAAAGTTCAGGTACAAGACTTTTTCTTTGTTCAGTTTGCACACTGAACATGAGTTGGAGCTCTTAATTTCGAACTCTCAAATGCACCAGATTAATGAATTTTATCTTTAAAAATTTACAAGATTTTCTTCTGGGGGAGGATGCCCCTGGACCCCCTTATAGGGACACAGGTACAACTACCACAGAAAACATAATCCTGTGGGAGAAACTGTGTATATGATAGTGTTCTCAAAATATAAATCTTATTCTCTTATTATAAAAAAAATACCTAAAATACGTGCTAGTAAAAGTGTTTTTCTGCCGTGATCAGGATTTTACCACCTCCGCCTCATTTTGAGCAAGGAAAAACCCTGTACATAGTATATATAAATATATATATAAAATGTAAAAATAATACATTAATATTTAATTAACATTACTGAACAACTATATATTACATAATATAATAAACAATAGTGAACAGTGTATTTAGAAATTAATATTAAGCAAGGGTAACTGTACAAATAATTTTTTATTGTTAGGTTATGACAACTAATGCATTAACTAATGTTAGAATTCTACAATCTTATTGTGCAGCGTTAACTAACAATCAATAAATGGCAAGTCACACATTTATGAAAGCTAAAATAAAAATAACGCATAAGTTACAACTACACGATTAACTGCTCAGTATCAAACTCTCACAAATAGCATTTGCATGAAAGAAAAAAAAAGATATACTTAATTTATACTTAACCTGCAATCACTTCAGCAGTAAGGTGTTGAGTTGGGTGAAAATGAGCCTTACATGGAAACAGTGATCAAATGATTAAGGATTAAGGTAGTGGTTTAAAAATCCAAGTAGACCAAGATCACAAACCCATTTTATCACTTTAGTGCCCTTGAGTGAGGCACTAAACCTCCAAGTTGCCTAGGGCAGAGTGGCCCTGCAATCAGAGCACAGTAAGCCGCTTTGGATAATAACAGTCTCTTAAATGGCAAGTAAATAGCCACGCGACCAACAGATCTACTTCAGGGGTCTTGATACCTAGATGCCATTGATTAGAAAGGTAACAAAGTTTAGTCATCAAAATTAACTACTGCATACTCTTTGCAGACTGTTCTGCACTTTAAAAAGAAAACTACTTGCCAAGCTGGAGGCTATTCAATGTCAGTGTCCTACTCTAGAGGCTGCTTATTTAAGATACGCATTCAGTGCAGCGGCAAGACAGCATACTGAGGGATTGCAGTGCTCTAGGCCATCAGAGTACCAGGGACTGTGAAAGCAAAGCCTCGACACAGCTTAAGCATTTCCCCAAGTGACTATGAATCATAAGCATGGGTGTGTATGAAAATGACCATTAAATCTGGAATGCTTTCCACAACAGCTGAGAGAACACGCTGCCTCCCCTTGTCCTTTACCTTGCCTTCTTTCGCTGATGTTGTGTTAATATTTAATATATGCTAAGCTGTGGCTGCCATGGCAACCCTTGGCATACCAGATTTGGACTGAGTTCAAGTGAGGCTGAGGTCTAAAATGGCTGGACAATAATCCTCAAAACTCAGGACAATAGCAGCAGAGCCCAAAACCATTGGCGGGAAGGTGATAGGAGAGGGATTTAGGGCAGAATTTCAGAGAGGAAGCCAAAGCATGCAAGCTCTCATGAGTGCTGCAGATCATGTGACTTGTGCTCAGAGCACAGCTGTGAGAGTGGGTGGGTGGGAGTGTACTGGCGTTGCAAAGCTTTTTATTGGCTGCCACAGCTTTACTACTCAGCATCGTGGATTTCCATACAGTTATCTGGCTGCAAAATTTGGGCTTTGATGACGGCATGAGAGGAATGACATTATTCCGAAGTAATTAATGACCTCATTTTGGGTATTTATCAGTTATAGCAGCTTGGTGATGTGGCTATTTATATAATATGTTGGATATATGAACGCAAGTCCCTAAAATCTTTAGCTTACGTTGTTTCTGCTGCATCTGTGCGTACCTCCTAGAGCTCGCACTTCTGACATTTCTCCTCGAGCCCCTGGGGAGGAATAGGATGTACGTGCCCAAGCCTTCGCTGCGCACACACGCTGCACACAGAAATAACCTCTACAGTTATGAATGAAACAGCAGGAAAGCAAAGGGCATGCTGAGGCAGGGACGCTAACACTCACACAGGAGCAAGAACGCAACACACGTTGAAATGAACAGGAACCTTAAATGAGTAAAATAACCTAGGTGAGATAGAAGACCCTGTGGAGGTCTGATGAGGAAAGACAGTGAGTCTTACCTGTCAGAGATATCATGACTTCCTGTGGCTCCAAGCAGTCCAAGAGCTGCACTTCCCACCACTGCAGCAGCCCCACTGCCAGCCTCCATGATACTGACTCACTGCAGGAGCAGCCTGCCAGAGAGAGAGAGAGAGAGAGAAAAGAGAGAGAGGCAGGGAGGGAGAGAATGAGAGCAAGGGAGAGAGAACAAAAAAAAAAGATGTAGAGTCAGTACAGAGTTAGAAATGAGAGACGAAACAACAGACAGGGCAAATGTGAGTGTAAAACAAGCAGAGGAGAGAAGACGACACAGTGAGATTGTGTGTCTCTGGAAGATAGCAGAAACCTAGACAAATCTCTGATATTCATACTCTATTGGATACCTTCAGGATGATGCTTAGACTTTAGGAAAATGATATTCATCTGCTTTCAAATGGTTATATTGCATTCATTCACCTTGATCTGACAAGCAGATTAACAAGGTTATGTGGTATTTTGAGATTATCATATGATCCGATACCTGTACGCCTGATAGCTTTTTTGTTGTAGAGCAAAACGTTTAAGTATCGTAAAGTTATGTTTACAACAGACTTTATTTTATTCATAAATTGAAAATCCCCATTATAAAAACCCATAGGAAAAATCGAGGGAACCAGTGGCGAATTAGTCTTCCAGGTTTTGACTTTATTCCTGCAGCACTCTATGGAGATGCCAACTGAAGGAAGCACAAGTGTAATCTCTTAAAAAATATAATCATAATCATAATCATCATCATATAGTTTATTTATTTCAAACAAAGCATCATTTTTTCCCTAGCACAATGCGTCTAGAACTCTCCAGTTTGTAGTTTTTACTCAGATTTTTTTTCTAGGCCATCCTTGTCTCTAAATATCGGCATCGGCAGTTGAAGATCCCCGTATCAGTGGTTCAATAAATCAATAAAACCATCCAGTGTAAGATAGTCTAATGTGCCCTTTCCTTGTGCAAATACTTAGTGGAGGTTATTAAATCTTGTTAATAGTACCATTAAAGTTGCCACCCAAACAGACACAAAGCTAATGTGTCACACAGAAAAACTCCCACCCCAAAGCTCTGTGTGGATTTAATTGCAGAGACAGGAGATAAATGACAAGCTGAACAAGAGAACATTCCTCATCCATTTAAAACAACAAACCCCTAAACCCACACAGCCATCCTCCTTTAGTAGCCATCAACCACCACCATGTGGCTTTCTTTGTGTCCTTTGAAGCAGACAAGGGGAACTTTATGAAAGACTGGCAGGCAGAAAAATTGCAGGAAGCACCGTACACCCACGCACGCTCAAAAAGCAGCATCATGTCAATGAGAGGGAAGGGCTGTTATGAGTGTTTGACGCTGGTAGAGAAGAACTTGTGGAAAGTTTCCCTTGTAAACGACTCTTTCAACGATTTCCGTGTTGAGCAACTGGTTGCTGCGACTGCTTAGACAAACTTTATCATACAAGAGAGTGAAATAATTATGACATTAAATCATTAAGGATGCAAGACCTTGATTGCAATTTAACCATGGTGTTCAATCAGAAAAATACTGAAAGTGGCGCATTCCATAGATGAGAATCCACAAACACAAACTGTTTTCTAAGGCTGCACACGCTGCACAATATATTAAAACCATTTAAAAATCATAATATAGCAATGTGTTATTGTGAAATCACGAAGGCTGCCATTCAATTAAATTTATGTGCTGTGGATTTTGGCGTGATTTGTTGTTCATGGCGATTTCAAAATAAAAGTTTAAACCTTCGCTGAGTTTGCGCATTTTGATGTCCAGGTCTTGTTCAAAAAATTACAATTACAGTGTAGCATTTCTATCACAAAGACGAGGCCAAATATTAAAGATTTAGTGGACATTTGAAATAAATGTTGTTTGGCCAATATTAAACATGGATTTGATCTGTTGTAAAGCATAACAACAACAACAACAATCACCAGGCCATTGGCACCCTCTGCAGGCCTTTGTTATAATACATAATGTACACTATACACATTAAGTTGATTATGTTTATATTATGTATATTTTGTATTTTAATAGTATTGTTCAATAAAACTAAATGATTACTTGCTTTTGGTCCTTTATTTGAGCCAATTATTATTGCCTCATTGTTATATGTATTTTAAGTCATTTTAAAAGGTATTGCTCAAGTCTATTTTTAGTAACACAAAAAAATATCCGATTACTGAATCAAAATAATAGACCGATTACTAAAATAATCGTTAGTGACAACCCTAGATTAGTTAAAACATTTCAAAATGCACCTGCATTGTTTTGCATTTTGTGACTTTTAGTCGAATAAAACACTTTTTTCCAGTCATATATTTTGTCAAAAAAGATTTCTTAAAAATTGTGTTAAAATATTACTTCATCTCATGAACCCAATATCGTGTATCGTCTTTACAATAAGGTTCATTAGAAAAATTGTTTGTGAAGCTGTTTATATCTACACAACTCTTCAGATCAACGGCAGCACGAACGCAGATTTAAATGTTGCGATTTTATTTTTGTCAAAGGTTTAATATACATGGGTGAATTGTTGTCATTTAGGAATTAGAACATGTGGGTGATGAAATCGAGAACGCAATCTTTTAAAGATTAATCGTGCAGCTTTGGGCACCTCTCTCGCTCTCTCTCTCTCTGCATTGATATCTGATGTATAGACCTTATGTAGCTCCGCCCCTTTTCAGCACTGCGCTCGTTGTCTTTTGTTTTCCGGTTAGTATTTCCACAGCGATCTTGCGTATTTATGAATGAACTGATCATTTTAAAATCTTCCCGGTCTACTGACATTTGTTACACATGACATCTGCTTAAACATACAATGCTCATAATAACTTTTGTTAACTCTAGAAGAAGTAAATTTACTTCACCAGCTAGTTATTCTTTGACAGCAATGCCATAGAAATATACAGAGCTATATTATAAAGATGGCGGCGCACTTGTTTCTCTGGCGAATAAGGTATGCGAATAATGAGTAGCGCTAGGGCTTTTCAGTGCATTCATTGCTATAATATTCATGATGTGAGATGTCTCTATTAAAGGATACGCTCCCTGCACTTCACCCACCCATCACACCAGAATCGTTTTCGGAACCGAAACTTAGAAATCTTGCACGGTTCCGGTTCTTTTAAAAAACACTACCGGTTCCCAACCCTAATCGTCTACAAACCCAATTCCAAAAAAGTTGGGATACTGTACAAATTGTGAATAAAAACTATTTTCAAATACAAATTTTTATATTTTATTCAGAATACAACATGGATGACATCAAATGTTTAAACTGAGAAAATGTATCATTTTAAGGGAAAAATAAGTTGATTTTAAATTTCATGGCATCAACATCTCAAAAAAGTTGGGACAAGGCCATGTTTACCACTGTGTGGCATCCCCTCTTCTTTTTAAAATAGTCTGCAAACGTCTGGGGACTGAGGAGACAAGTTGCTCAAGTTTAGGAATAGGAATGTTGTCCCATTCTTGTCTAATACAAGCTTCTAGTTGCTCAACTGTCTTAGGTCTTTGTCGTATCTTCCTCTTTATGATGCGCCAAATGTTTTCTATGGGTGAAAGATCTGGACTGCAGGCTGGCCATTTCAGTACCCAGATCCTTCTACGCAGCCATGATGTTGTAATTGATGCAGTATGTGGTCTGTTGTGCAAGGTCTTCCCTGAAAGAGATGACGTCTGGATGGGAGTATATGTTGTTCTAGAACTTGGATATACCTTTCAGCATTGATGGTGCCTTTCCAGATGTGTAAGCTGCCCACGCCACACGCACTCATGCAACCTCATACCATCAGAGATGCAGGCTTCTGAACTGAGCGCGGATAACAACTTGGGTTATCCTTGTCCTCTTTAGTCCGGATGACATGGCGTCCCAGTTTTCCAAAAAGAACTTCAAATTTTGATTCGTCTGACCACAGAACAGTTTTCCACTTTGCCACAGTCATTTTAAATGAGCCTTGGCCCAGAGAAAATGCCTGCGCTTCTGGATCATGTTTAGATATGGCTTCTTTTTTGACCTATAGAGTTTTAGCCGGCAATGGCGAATGGCACAGTGGATTGTGTTCACCGACAATGTTTTCTGGAAGTATTCCTGAGCCCATGTTGTGATTTCCATTACAGTAGCATTCCTGTATGTGATGCAGTGCCGTCTAAGGGCCCGAAGATCACAGGCATCCAGTATGGTTTTCCGGCCTTGACCCTTACGCACAGAGATTGTTCCAGATTCTCTGAATCTTTGGATGATATTATGCACTGTAGATGATAACTTTAAACTCTTTGCAATTTTTCTCTGAGAAACTCCTTTCTGATATTGCTCCACTATTTTTCGCCGCAGCATTGGGGGAATTGGTGATCCTCTGCCCATCTTGACTTCTAAGAGACACTGCCACTCTGAGAGGCACTTTTATACCCAATCATGTTGCCAATTAACCTAATAAGTTGCAAATTGGTCCTCCAGCTGTTCCTTATATGTACATTTAACTTTTCTGGCGTCTTATTGCTACCTGTCCTAACTTTTTTGGAATGTGTAGCTCTCGTGAAATCCAAAATGAGCCGATATTTGGCATGACATTTCAAAACGTCTCACTTTCAACATTTGATATGTTATCTATATTCTATTGTGAATAAAATATAAGTTTATGAGATTTGTAAATTATTGCATTCCTTTTTTATTCACAATTTGTACAGTGTCCCAACTTTTTTGGAATCGGGTTTGTACATGCCGGGAGAAATCGGGGTATGGGGCAAAAAATGTCGATCGGTTTATGGTTAAGCCATTTATAACTTTAGTCTGATAAAGGAAAACGGGTTAACGCGTTTATATGACCATATGCATTGTAGGCTTATTAAGCATAAATGGGGTAAAAACGTACATGTAAATGCACTCAGTGTCTTTTGTGCAGCAGCAGTATGTTGGGCAGGTTTCACAAAGTCATCCTCATTTCTAGTGTTTGTGAGCTCAGTGAAAGACCTTATCCCTGCCTCCCACTATTCAGCAATGGGGAATAACTAGGCTTGGGTATCGAGTATCGAGTATCGATTGGAACCGGGACTAGCTTTTCGATTTTCCCGGAATCGTTCAAAAGTTTAAATTTCGATTCCTAGTTTCGATTCCTAGTTTCGATTCACAGTTCGCCGACTGGAAGAAGANTAAGATTCAAATTACTGTATGTCATCTAATTCAACTGCAGGAGAAACCAGAAAAAAAAAACATTTCAACACTTGGTTGAAGCTTGTCATTGACAAATGAATGTCTCTCCGGTCAGTGTTCTCCAAACAATCACAACACTGTTTCTTCAAAGCATTTCAATAAGTAAAATAAGCAGACAAATGTATACTATTTTGTTGTTGGAATAGGTCAAGACCATGAGAGGCTAATGTTTTGATTTCAAATTGAAAATTGAGCTTACATACTAATTTATCTGCATCACTTCATTTTCAGGCTATAGTTGAAGTTTTGCAAAGGCAAAAGGAGGACAAGTACATTTTTAAACCTAACTGTTCCAGACCTCCAGAGCCCAATAATGGAACATCAGCTACATGAAGATATGGTTGAAATATGATCTCATTGACAGGCAGACAATCTGTCTGGTTTAAGACATGGTAGCCTGCACTAATTTGAAAATGATGAGATTTGTTTACATGGCATTACATCAGAGGGCAAAAATCAACCTCTGCAGAGCATTACCTCAACAAATGTAACACGAGGTATGTTAGAGAATCTATTCAGATATCCAAAGGGATACACAGCAGTTTAAAACTAGGAATCATGTTTCTCCCACATTTCTCACAGCTGTCAGGCAACATCTCAATAATACAAGATTCATATATTCATATTGTCTGCTGCTGGCAATAGTATGCATTATTTCTGAGTGAAAATAATAAGCATGGAAAAAAAAAAAAAAGAAAATGAATGAACGATGTACACTCCAAAAAAACAACATCTAAATTTACTTTAACAAAATTGTGTAAAATATGTCTTTTCCCAGAGATTATCACTTGAGTTTATTTTTTGTTTTAAAGCATAAACCTCACTAAAGTCTGTTAGAATTAAGCTTAAAACAAGAAAAAAAATGTCAATGGGAAAAATACATTTAAGACATTCTCTAAAAGCAAGTCTTAAATTAACTGTATATTCAAAGTTGAAGATATCTTCTTTTAAGCATGTTTAGATTTTTTTTTTTTTTTGCAGTGTAGCAATTCAGCATGTCTCTTCATCCCAAGATATGAGCACTTGCTTTGCCTTTTTACACAGATATTAGACACAGGAGAAGCTGACGAGCAAACTTGGTCTTGGTAAATATGGTAATTACTGGAGGTTGTGTTGAAGAGAAAAGCACCTCTATAAATCCAGTGAAGAAACCAGAGATAAGAGTAAACAGCATCCAGCCGGTAAGTCCATGAGCAAAACACTGCCAGAGCTCTGATGAAGCCCTGCCTCATTCAATTATATGCCAGGAATACTGCAGCTTTGAACGGATTTACACAGGATTTGTATAGTCAGATCTTACATCTGAGAATGAGAGATAAATAAAAATGAAAATCTATATTATATCTAGGTTATTTTGAGCATCGCTGACACTGAAAAATTACTGTGCGGTCATCTGCTACAGTGTTTATCAGATGAATGTACAATTAAGACAAATAGTTCAGTTCAGACTTCCCATCTCCAACCACCATACCATGACCACCATTTTCAAGCCCAAAATTTGAGGAAATGTGTACAATATATCATGTAGCAGATACAGTGTGATGCGTTTTGGAAATAGTGCTATAATATCACTTTCTGTGAGAGGTGACTCAGCATGTCTTTCCCCTTTCATTTGGAGTTCGCGGAACTTCTTAAAGCACTGCCAGATTCAATAGTGACCTGCCAACTTCGCAAAGAGGAAATATGTGCAGTCACTTAAAAAAAAAAAAATAAATAAATAAAGTTAGGTAAACGGCATCATCAAGGTAAGACATGTCAGCGTGTTTTGATCTACAAGGTTATTTATCATGGTACTGTCAGTTTAGCCTGGAAATTTTGGACCCAAAACCTGTGTGAGAATAATTAGCATGCTTTGAAATGCTTTGCTGCCCATCCCGTGGGTATTGCTATTAGATGGCTGTTCATGCTTAATTAGACAAAGAAAACAAAGGGACAGTTTGTACTGTCAACCAACCTGAACTTACTATATTTAGAAATCATCACCCCCAACCCACACACACACACACACACACATCCAGACGACTAATGAGGAATCTTAGCAGTCCGTAATTTTTTTGTGTTCAAAATTTACAAAATGTATATAATTGCAAGTACATCATGAATCCATTTTCCAAACCATGTTTTGTCTTATTCTGAATCACTATGGTACACTTATAAGAAGTGTTTCTATTCTTACTAATTTAGACCAGACGTGTCGGCACCGCTGCGGAGTAGCCCTATTTGGACGGGATTACTTTTTACAAGGGTAGATGGAGTAATGTTATTTTACCACAGGACGTCTGTAATATAAATGGCCAATTCACACGGGATAAGAAATCTCAGTAAAACTACCAGAAGTGGGAGGGGAAACTTGATTTACGCTCCGCCGTCACCTCCCTGTCGTCATACACACACACACACACACACACACTATATTGCCAAACGTTTTGGGACACCTGCCTTTACGTGCACATGAACTTTAATGACATCCCATTCTTAATCCGTAAGGTTTAATATGGAGTTGGCCCACCCTTTGCAGCTATTACAGCTTCAACTCTTCTGGGAAGGATTTCCACAAGGTTTAGGAGTGTGTTTATGGGAATTTTTGACCATTCTTCTAGAAGAGCATTTGTGAGGTCAGGCACTGATGTTGGTGAGAAGGCCTGGCTCACAGTCTCCGCTCTAATTCATCCCAAAGGTGTTCTATCGAGTTGAGGTCGGGACTCTGTGCAGGCCAGTCAAGTTCCTCCACACCAAACTCGCTCATCTATGTCTTTATGGACCTTGCTTTGTGCACTGGTGCGCAGTCATGTTGGAACAGGAAGGGGCCATCCCCAAACTGTTCCCACAAAGTTGGGAGCATGAAACTGTCCAACATGTCTTGGTATGCTGAAGCATTAAGAGTTCCTTTCACTGGAACTAAGGGGCCAAGCCCAACCCCTGAAAAACAACCCCACACCATAATCCCCCTCCACCAAACTTTACACTTGGCACAATGCAGTCAGGCAAGTACCGTTCTCCTGGCAACCACCAAATCCAGACTCGTCCATCGGATTTGCCAGACAGAGAAGCGGGATTCGTCACTCCAGAGAACTCTAGAGTCCAGTGGCGGTGTGCTTTACACCACTGCATCCTACGCTTTGCTTTGCACTTGGTGATGTAAGGATGCAGCTGCTCGGCCATGGAAACCCATTCCATGAAGCTCTCTACGCACTGTTCTTGAGCTAATCTGAAGGCCACACAAAGTTTGGAGGTCTGTAGCTATTGACTGCAGAAAGTTGGCGATTTCTGCGCACTGTGCGCCTCAGCATGCCCTGACACCGCTCTGTGATTTTACGTGGCCTACCACTTCGTGGCTGAGTTGCTGTTGTTCCCAATTGCTTCCACTTTGTTATGATACCACTAACAGTTGACCGGTGAATATTTAGCAGTGAGAATTTCAAGAATGGACTTATTGCACAGGTGGGAACCTATCATGGTACCACGCTTGAATTCACTGAGCTCCTGAGAGCAACCCGTTCTTTCACAAATGTTTGTAGAAGCAGTCTGCATGCCTAGGTGCTTGATTTTATACACCTGTGACCATAGAAGTGATTGGAACACCTGAATTCAATGACTTGCAGGGGTATATTTTGGCAATATACTGTATCTATATATCTATATCAGGTCATGTTAGACTTCCGCACTGTCCGTCATTTTGATGGACATGATCGAAAAATTTCCGGATTACTGGATTAGAAACTCAATTATGTAAATTTAAGTATTATAACTTCCTTATTATAAAACGGACTTAAACTGGGTGCTCGCCTGTGTGTAATCAAACGCATCATCTCATTTTATTCTGGAGACTGAACCCGCTCTCTGCAGACACACTGGAGCACGCTCACCACCAACTGGACAGGGGTGTGAATTACAGTTAAAAGTTTCATCAGCCTCAGTGTAATCTTTCAAAATGACAGATGGCCTTCAGATTTTTTTCAGTCACTGCAAAAAAAAATTCCGGTTAAC
>RJVU01035392.1:10047053-10066403 GCA_003731715.1 Anabarilius grahami
TAGCCTAACTAACATACGTTATGCCTGAATGGGTATGTCACCCCGCATCAAACATCAGTAACCTATCGGGCTGAATCTTGGGAGAAAAGGTCAGGGCTGATGAATAGCCCGGGCTCTGCTTATATTGCTGGATTACATGGGAAGTGGGCAGCAGTCTGAATGAATGGGAACGGGCAAAGACTGCTGGGCAGAGAGACTCGAGCCTGAAAAAAAACTGGAAAAAAAAACTGTGGCTCAGTGGGCCCACAGAAAAGACTCTCCACTCCAAACAATGCAGGCCGGAAACCTACAGCTTCAGCAGATCGGCTGTACAAATCCAGCAGAGTGGGGTCGTAGAGAGATCAGCCCACAGTCCCACAACGCTGCCCCTGCGTAGGCTACAGGTCACTATCAGGCCTACTAAGACTACAAAGCTGGGAAAATATATTCTGCAACTGTTTCATGTAAGTGAATCTAAGACTGTACAAAGTTGTTGTCTATATATCAGTAGTAAACTAAACTAAACTAAACATAATATATATAATATAATATATGGCTGGGTAAAAAATTTTTTTTAAACGATTCTCATTTTTACGAACCGAAAAAAAAAATGATAATTTACTCATCTCCATGTCATCCAAGATGTTCATCTTTCTTTATTCAGTCAAAAAGAAATTAAGGTTTTTGAGGAAACATTCCAGGATTTCTCTCCATAGTGGACTTCACTGGGGTACAACAGGTTGAAAGTTCAAATTGCAGTTTCAATGTAGCTTCAAAAGGGCTTTACAAACGGAATTATGCCCATTTCACACTGCAAGCTTGAGCAGCACGCGAGCGTAACCGTAACTGCAGCTGCAGACACACGCAAGTATTCACACTGGAAGCGTTTGTACAACATCACCGCAGCGGCTCTAAGCTACATATAAAGTAAGCATTTCTTTACAAAGACAACTATAAATTTGTTTTTATAGGTTGGTCATTTACAAACTTCATAGTCTTGAAAGTTTGTTAACATGGGGAGGTTTACAACATTCTCATGTAAATGTAAATAACAAAAACAAATAAAAAGCTTCGTGTCATATTGCTGCACATGAATGAGCTTTGGTGTTTACATCATCTGCCGCATATACGTTTGCTCAGCGAAAAAACCCCCCAGCAAACTCTGGTTTGATTTGGATAGCTATACCTGTCTGTGTAATAACTAAAAGAATGTTTATATATATATATATATATATATATATATATTTTCTGGCTAGTTTACTTTACTTCTTTNAAAGAATGTTATATATATATATATATATTTATTTTCTGGCTAGTTTACTTTACTTCTTTATAATACACCATACTTTCACCCAAACTAAATATTAAAACTTGTGAACAACAAGTTAAATGGGTAAATCTTCTATAAATATTTTTGATTCTTAATTTTCTTTTCCGACATACTCCAATTCTTGTTAAAACACACTAGACATGCTTATTCTGTGCATTTTGAGCACTTTTTGTGTGAAATCATATTTATTTTGCCAATAAAAAACAATTTCACTTCAATTGAGCGTCAGCAGCACAGCAAAAATAGACTCCGCACCAAAACCCCCGCTTCACTGCTGCTCACGCAACGCTCCTGCTTGACGCTCATGGGCTGCTCCCGCTTCTGGTGCGAATGCACCCACTGGCTAACATGCACGCCGAAGAAAGAAGAAAAAAGAAAAAAGAAGAAAAAAAAAAAAAAAAAAAAGCGCTCTGCTCAGGCTTGCAATGTGAAATCTGTCATTTTAAATATTTGTCATCTGTCAAATAAAAATGTATATACTTTTTAACCACAAATGCTGGTCTTGCACTGCACTGTGATGTGCCACACATTACGTAATCACGTTGGAAAGATCACGCGTGACGTAGGCGGAAGTACCGAGCAAGTGTTTACAAAGCGAATGTGCAAGACTAAGTAAATGCCCTTTACAGAAAAAGGTAAAACAACGATGCTGGATGATTTTGAAGTTGGAGAAAATTAGTTTTTCGGCCTACCGTGGTACTTCCACCTATGTCACGCTTGACCTTTCCAATGTGATAACCATTATCCAGTTGCGCATTTTGAAAGAGAGAATCACTTGCCGCTATTTTTAAAATTACATCTCACAGAAAGAATTATGGATCAAATTACCGTTCTGATCATCTGTGTGGATTAATATCCTCATTCAGCCCACAAGCTATAGTGAATAAATCTTTGCTAGAATTTCCCGCAAAAGCACAAAACTTGCGGGAATGAGTAAAAATTCCGTGCCAAAATTCAAGCCCTGATATAAACAATCAACTTATGTACATTATGTATTATAACAAATGCCAGCAGAGGGCATCAACAACCTGGTATTGTTACACTTTACAGCAGATCAGATCCTTGTTTAATACTGGCCAAATGACAATTCATTCAAATGTCCACTAAATCTTTAATATCTTTAATACAAATCTGATGAAATGGCATACATTGCATTCCCAGATGAACGTTATAAGCAACCTAAACACACAGCATATGCAGAGATTGAGTTTGAGACGCACTCCACGCATGTAAATGATAACAGTTCTTGAGGAGCAGGATTTAAGGTGAACGGAGCTGCTCTGAGACGCACGTAACCTATACGCATGTAAATTAAACCGCATAAATATTGAACCTGCACGGCATATATTTATTTAACTGAATCACTGCCTTTGTGAACTCACAATAGCACTGTGCTATAGTATGGTTTTTAAAAGGTTTTAATACATTGTACAGCCTTAGAAAACTAATAATGTGGATTGCGGCACTTCCAGTATTTTGTTGGTTACTCAACAAAGGTAAATTGCAATCGAGGAGTTTTTTAAAAATCGAGTACTATAATTTAATCGAGAATCGTGGCAGCCCTAGTTTTATTTATTTTCTTGCACAATGACGCAGTTCATTTAAACATATCACTGCAGAGGTCTATTAAATGGCAATATTACATGCTCGAAAAAACAAAACAAAAACAAAAACAATACAAGATTCAAAACAACAGGGAAGAAGCATAAAAAAAAAAGAAAAAAAAATTGAGAATGTGAAATGACTCAGACTGAGCTGGGCACTGGGGCTAATTTCCTTTATGGCCTCTGCAGTACTTCTGTGGAATGGTTTAGTGATTTCACTAATGTAGTTCATCGCTACTTTCTGGAGCCAGATTCAGAGCAACATAAACACTACAGAAGTTAAATGAGGAAATTCTGCCAGCCTGATGCAGTTTCACACCTCAGATGTTAAGCCTTGAAGGCCGAACCTCAGGAGCCTTGTAGAGTGGTACAGAGAGACATAAATTTCTCCAGTTAGACCGTTCATCAACTAGATAGAGAGCAAGCACATTAAAATGGCCTTCAGAGGACTCTAAATGCAATAACTGATAATGAAGACTCCTTGTAGTTATTGTCCATCTACTCGCCACGTATCAAAACTGAGTGTCCTGTTTATCAAGCTTAGATGAATCCTAATTGCCTGGGGTCCGTTCTTCATACGTCGCTAACTCGGTTAGCTGGATTTGATTGATGACGATTTTGCATGATCTTGGATTGTTCGGTTCTTCGACGCTCATCCTGGACTTGCTGTCATAGCAACAGGTCCGTAAACTCAAACCTGCTCTGGAGCAGGCTTATTTCATGTAAACAGGATTAGATTGCATCTTTTTAAGTGGAGGTGATACTTTAAATCTGTCCCAGCCACTGCTACTTTCTTACAAACGTACCCCTAATGTGAACCAGGGACAATAATAATGATTTAAAAATAAATTAGCAAATAATATTATAATGTTGTGTAGTCTATCATAATATAGACACCGCCAGAGTCTTACACACATGATGTAGGCTACAGTTAGTCTATGCCGTGCATGCATTAATTTGAATTGTGACGCTATTATGGGAGTGGCTTGATGCAGATAACTTGATCTTGACCCTTAAGAAACTTTAATTAATGCCGTCACATAAAAATTTGCTTTAAAATTAAATGAATTGCTAATTACAACATTGAAATAAAAATGTAAAGCCTGCACAAATAGGAAATTGTGAATATAGCCTAAATAATGGGAGTCATGTAAAAAAGTGTGCACATTTCATTTAGCTATTATAACTTATGTTCTTTTTTTCTTATAAAAGGTGCAGAAATTTGTCGAGTTTTGTCAGGTGTCTTTTTTAATTATATGATGTCACTACTTTTCCATCTTGACGCCAGCGCATTGCTGATCGTGGTTTCGAGTATCGATACATCTGCCCTTTTCGAGGAACACATGAACACGCAGTAATTGCAGATAATTTAATCCAGATATTTTAATCCAGTCCGCAAATTGGTTTGAAGAACCAAATTAGCAGACCGTTGTGTTTCCATTTCAGTTGTTGCTCTGAACAGCCTTGTCCACTGTGAAATCTCATCGGTCCAAAATCCTTCTCCGCATAACATCAAATATCTGTTGACATGCTTTGATTGTCACATTGTGCAGCAGTATCACCTTCATGTGGATGAAGTGGTCAATCAAAACACCCGCTGGCCAGCGGTGAACACAAACTGCGTGAGGTCCCTGCATGGATTAAATTCTTTGTGAACTGTCTCAATCTCATCGTCATGCCTCTTACTTTGATTAATGAGGCAGAAATAACACAGCATGATAATCCTGTCAGTGCCATCCCGGTGCTAAACAGAAACAGCACCTCACCTAAGCTCTTTCAGCAGAGATTCACAGGCCTGATAAGCATCCCTCTCTCTTATTAAATGCAAAGATTTTCCTCCTTCTCTCCATCTCAGCCCATAAAAAGAGAGACAGAGAGAAATCTAGGCCATCAACCACCAGCATACGTCATTAATATTCATGAAACGGAGACTGTGTGTTTCATCAGGGCCTCACTTTTATTTCACCGGCATCTTTGCTCAAAAAGACAGAATGATACACTACCTCATTACATGGAGAAGTGAACCAAAAGCCTGTTGCTTAAAGTATGTTTCCTTGCAAGGCCAAAACACGAAATCCTGCTCAGGCTCCGAGTCATCTGCAACAAGGCTGATTTGGGAAGTGAAAACCACCATCATCTCATTGTCATTAGAATGCAGCACTGAACTGAACACACTATTTAGCTTCAAATGCACAATCAGATCTATGCCCTGTGTCGCTGACATTAATTATCCCTCAGCGTGCAGGAAGAATAGGTTATGTCTGTATGCATGAATGCATCATTATGGTTAATTGCTTCACAAATTTTCGCTAACCTCATTTTCACTTTGACAGAATTTCAAGCTATAGCTATATTTAAATGAAACTTAATAATGAGCAAAGAAATACAAACTTTTCCCTCCAGGAATAGAAAAAAAATAAATAAATAAAATACTTTCCTGACTGACCTTTTTTTATGCATGCAAACTCCAAATAAAGCTACAAAAATGAAATTTCACAAACTCATATACTGTTACCTAAAATGTAGGTTACTCATTTGTTGGTTTCTGTTTGGTTATGCAAAGCGCACGTTGGCACCATAATAGATTAAAAAAAAATTGGAAATGTTGAAGGAAAAATGGTAGTAATATCCTTAAACATTGCTAAGGATCTCAAATCCTGAGCACAAAAATTCCCTTTTGCAATAAGTCCAGAGATGACAGTGCTTAAAGCAGGGTTTCTACACATTTTCCATTTTAAAATTCCATACTTTTCCAGACTCAAATTCCAAACAGCTCTGTAGATTTTTCAGCTTTGGAGTGATGACAGGAAGCAGTATCTGCCGATACGATCACCGATGCCGATCTTTTTGAAGCCTTTTTATCATGTAGAGTTATTTATAGGGATGCTCCAATCAGGATTTTTATAGACATTTATTCAGGGCCGGAATTTCATTTTTGAAAATGGGGGGAATCTTATCAATTAAGTACTACTATTGAGTCCTTCTGACCTAGAGAGCAAAGCTCCACAATAGTGTGAAGTTCAGCTTTTGAGATTACATTTAGGACAACAAAGTCACCCAACAAGATCTTTTCTGCACAATTAAAAATACAGGTCACCCATTTTTTTCGAACACCCCTCTTATATTAATAAAAAATAAAAAAAAGAGCTGCTCAACGTGTAGTTTCTACATCTCTGGTTTCTGGAATTAACTGAGAAGAACACCAGTCAGTACTTCGGGGTACACACAGGAGCCGAATCTTCAGACTACTTGAATCCCTTAATTAGGACCTAGTATAAATAGAAAAGCAGACTTTTGAAGAACTCTGCATGTACAGGGGGGATAAAATTAGTGGCCCAATTAGGAGCAGCTCTTTGCAGTGTGGATTACCTGAAGGCATTCAGTCTATTGCAATATCATGCTACACTGCAAAATACAATAAAATAAAACGTGCTTTAAAGAATGTATGTTGAATTAAGCTATTTTTCAAAACCTTTTTACCCATAAAACTCAAATTAGAATAAAAATCCTAACGGGGGAAGAAAAAATTAGTTAATTCCAGTTATATTTTCTGAAAGCAAGTCTTATATTTTTCCACATTACTGCTGACAACTGATAAATTGTAAATATCAAAATTACAGTAGAGGCCGAAAGTGATGTCCAACTTAGGAAAATTGGCTTCTTCGCACTTTATTCAAACATTTTATTAAAGGTGCCCTAGAACTTCTTTTTAAAAGATGTAATATAAGTCTAAGGTGTCCCCTGAATGTGTCTGTGAAGTTTCAGCTCAAAATACCCCATAGATTTTTATTCATTCATTTTTTTAACTGCCTATTTTGGGGCATCATTAACTATGCACAGATATATAGGTTGCGGCCCCTTTAAATATCGTGCTCCCCCGCCCCGGAGCTCGCGCTTGCCTTAAACAGCAAACACAAAGTTCACACAGCTAATATAACCCTCAAAATGGATCTTTACAAGATGTTCGTCATGCATGCTGCGTGCATACATCAGATCATGTGAGTATAGTATTTATTTGGATGTATTACATTTGATTCTGAATGAGTCTGAGGCTATGCTCCGTGGCTAAAGCTAACATTACACACTGCTGGAGAGATTTATAAAGAATGAAGTTGTGTTTATGCATTATACAGACTGCAAGTGTTTAAAAATGAAAATAGCGACGGCTCTCTTGTCTCCGTGAATACAGTAATAAATGATGGTAACTTTAACCACATTTAACAGTACATTAGCAACATGTTAACGAAACATTTAGAAAGACAATTCACAAATATCACTAAAAATATCATGTTATCACGGATCATGTCAGTTATTATTACTCCATCTGGCATTTTTCGCTATTGTTCTTGCTTGCTTACCTAGTCTGATGATTCTGCTGTGCACAGATCCAGACGTTCTGCCCTTGTGTAATGCCTCGATCATTGGCTGGCATATGCAAATATTGGGGGCGTACACCCCGACTGTTACGTAACAGTCGGTGTTATGTTGAGATTCGCCTGTTCTTCGGAGGTCTTTTAAACAAATGAGATTTATATAAGAAGGAGGAAACAATGGAGTTTGAAACTCAGTGTATGTCTTTTCCATGTACTGAACTCTTGTTATTCAACTATGCCAATATAAATTCAATATTTAATTCTAGGGCACCTTTAAATATTTTGTATGCAAGTGATGAAGTTGAGCCTGGAGTGTAAAACTAATGTATGCGTTCCACATTCCAATTGTATCATTTGTCATGACGCAATGAAACAAATTGTGTGGATTTGTCATCTTTTGGTCATACCAATCTTGCACTGATTATTCCCAGCCTGTAATTATTCCAAGTTAATCATGACACATGCAGAAAGTTTAGTGAATCAATGCAAGAGAATGGCTGCTGTAATCAAAAACAAGAACAAAATATTAATAACTGATTACATTGTAGTCAATGTATGCTTTATTTCCAGTGAGCTTTTTGTTTTCTATGCCTTTTTTGTATAATACACTAAAACCCATATTTAATTATATGCTGGAGTTTGCCTTTCTTGCCAAAATAATTGTCATTTTAATATCTTAACCAAGTTTTGTGCATTCTTCTTCACAACATAACATACTCCTCATATTTTGATTGTTTAATGAAGTGACCTGAAGTGTCATTAAAAATTAATATTGTGCAAATATCCCCTCCATACATTGCTTTTGGCCACTACTACATAGACTATTTAGCTTAAAGGTGCCCTAGAACGTTCTTTCACAAGATGTAATATAAGTCTAAGGTGTCCCCTGAATGTGTCTGTGAAGTTTCAGCTCAAAATACCCCATAGACTTTTTTTTATTAATTTTTTTAACTGCCTATTTTGGGGCATCATTAACTATGCACCGATTTAGGCTGCGGCCCCTTTAAATCTCCCGCTCCCTGCCCCCGAGCTCTCGACTATAATACAGTGCATAAACAAAGTTCACACAGCTAATATAACCCTCAAATGGATCTTTACAAAATGTTTGTCATGCACACTGCATGCATGGATCGGATCATGCGAGTATAGTATTTATTTGGATGTTTACATTTGATTCTGAATGAGTTTGAGGCTGTGCTCCGTGGCTAACGGGCTAATGCTACACTGTTGGAGAGATTTATAAAGAATGAAGTTTTGTTTATGAATTATACAGACTGCAAGTGTTAAAATGAAAATAGCGACGGCTCTTGTCTCCGTAAATACAGTAATAAACGATGGTAACTTTAACCACATTTAACAGTACATTAGCAACATGCTAACGAAACATTTAGAAAGACAATTTACAAATATCACTAAAAATATCATGTAATCATGGATCATGTCAGTTATTATCGCTCCATCTGCCATTTTTGGCTATTGTCCTTGCTTGCTTACCTAGTCTGATGATTCAGCTGTGCACATCCAGACGTCCTGCCCTTGTCTAATGCCTTGAACATGAGCTGGTATATGCAAATATTGGGGGCGAACATATTAATGATCCCGACTGTTACGTAACAGTCGGTGTTATGTTGAGATTCGCCTGTTCTTCTGAGGTCTTTTAAACAAATGAGATTTACATAAGGAGGAGGAAACAATGGTGTTTGAGACTCACTGTATGTCATTTCCATGTACTGAACTCTTGTTATTCAACTATGCCAAGGTAAATTACATTTTTGATTCTAGGGCACCTTTAAATATAACACTAAAATTAAACAAGTGAATTGAGGTATCACAACATTATAAATGTACAGTATGAAAAATTTTCAGATTTGCAAAAGATTACATTTAACAGTGTTATTCAATTATTAGTGTATGAGATTATAAAATAAGAACAATTATAAGATCAACTTTTAAGTGAGATTTAGATTATTATAGGCAAAATAATCTGAATGTAAACATAGGGGAAAATATTCAGTATCGGATGATAAAAACTAGCACCATAAACATACATGTATATACACTACACACACACAAAAAAAAAAACTAAATCCGATATGTGCCAATATATATTGTACATCCCTAAATAAATTCTTGTTTATAGACATTTAGCTAGATATTGGAAATGGATTGGAGATGTTCCTACATGTTCCTGCACTTGTCCAGAAGCTTCCACATTTTGTTTTCAGCTCCACAATGCAGGATTCCATCTCACCATCTCTCTCATCAGACAGACCTGTTTGATCTCGATTTCTAAGAAGCCCTGACCCTAATTCAGCAAGTAGCATGCATTGCATTCATGGCGTAATTCATAACAGAGCAGTGGAGGAAATAGGCCACCGCTCCAAGGACTGCAGCACATCTCAATGAGGTGCCACAGCGAGACGAGTCTGAGTTTCAAATGGCCAAATGTCCAAGCCTAGAGCATGCACAAACACAAAAATTAAAATATTATACAAATATGCACTAAGCATGAGGGGGCTGTTTTAGACAAGGATGACAGTTAAATAAAACAAATGTTTTAATTTTTTTACATACATAAACACTGGTTGTAATAACAGGAAATAATTTATCAACATGACTAATGTTTTGACTACACAGAAATCCGAGACTTTTAAAAGTGAAATTGAGGTTAATGAATCCCTAATGCTTGACAAAAACATTACAGGAATGACCAAATATGATAAAACTTCCCTGACAAGTGCTGTCAGACAAAACAAATCTGTTCAGTAACTCATTGGGCTCAACCGTAACCTTAAGCAAGATCCATGTGTCCCTTTTGTGTGACTATGAGACCCACAAGAGATAAAGAAACCTTGAGGATCCTGCATCCAGCCATTCCAGCTGCCATGGCATTCAACACTAAATCAATACCACTGCACCCATGAGGAGAAATTTGATCTTCCCTTCTGCAGTCTCGAGGGCAGGAACATTACACCTACCCATAATATCTAAATTCATCCTCTATTAACCAGCCAATGGGCAGCAACAACTTTGTAAATAACATTCAGCTGCTCCAACAGGAAAGAGAGCCTGGCTGAAGATACAACAAACATGAACTCCACTTGATGCCTGTCAAAGAGTGAACTTACAGCTTACAACATCTTGGCATAAGTATGATTAAGTATGATTATAGTGAAGTTGGTAGTTTTGAGGGAGGCCTAATTTACATGTCAGTATAAACAGCAGTGAAATCATCTTCAGAAAATCAAAAGAGTTCTCACAGATCAACGTGTCAGCATTAATCAACCCTCTACAGACACACTGAAGCTTGAGTCCCCATTGGCTAATGTTTTATTTTACTCGCCAGAATTTTTTACAATGCAAATGAAAAAATTATATATAAAAATAATATAAAATATAAAATTTCAAACATTATTAAAGACAAGTAAACAGTCTGTAATAAGAACAAATAAACTACAAGCAATAGCACAAATAAACAATAGAACAAAAATACAAATGAAAAATGAAAATCAACTGTTTACTAGGATATTTCCCAAGACAGGCATTTTGATAATTTTGTGTGAAATTGCCCATTCAAGCGCAAGATGATGTAAAAGAGAACTTAATTCAGTATTCCTGTGATGTCAGATGTGGTTTTCTGGACACGTTTCAAATGCCTAATTTGGCAAGGCTTAAAAACGTGCAAATGATTAACTTTCATGATGCAGCACTCGCCCGATTGGGACAGTGACAGTTCTTGTCAACTCATGGCCATCCGGCAATCCTTATTGTCGAACGCTGCATTTAGATCTAGTGCGTCAGTTCTTTTACATGGCTTAAGCATATGCAAGTGATTTACTCACATTGTAGAGGGTTGATTAATGCTCATGGAGTATAAAATATGCAGTCTCAGCCTCAGACGTGATGCCCACGAACCACCCACACTCCGTCACTGAACATCTGAAGCATATGGCACACTAAAGTGGAAATACTTTCATGGAGGCAAAAGTCTAAATCTGATTCGCTGACTTCTACACATTTCCCAAGAGCTTTGTGTTCGGCGATCTTTAATGGTCCGCTAGGAAACAAAAATACTATTTTCTGAGCTTGGCCGACCTTTTAGATTTTGAAGAGATTTCGTTTTATTAGTTGTGTGTCCTATTGCATCTATATTGGAAGATCAGGTGAAGTACCTCACTGAGAAGAGAATATCTGCAGCATATGAAACATGAAAGTACCGCTAGTCTGTCATAGCACGCCAGTCTGTTATTATAGCAACGTTTTCACCCCGTATAAACAAAGTTTTTCTCTCCATGCAGGCTTGTCACAAATATTACACAAATGCTTAATATTCTAAATGTGCATATTATAGTCAATTGATTATTAGTCATTAATTGATCAAATTAATATCAATTATATATGATCATCATAGATCTAGACCACTTTTCATTTGTTTCAGAATTTAAAATTTAGAATTTAACTAACATCGTTAACAATCTACTGTAGACTATAATATAAACTATAATCTTTTACAATTCCAAGCTTGAAATGTAAAAACAGCATATATTAGTGCGTTTCTTTTTACATTAGCAGTAAGCCAGTAAATCTTTTCCTAAAAGAAGATTCACTGCTGAACAAAAGCGCAATGTGACTGTTTGATTGACAGGTTGTTTGACACATGGCTAAGGAAAGTCTGTGCCTCAGTGAGACAGCACAAGATAAATCACACTGATATCAGAGGATAAATCTAAGATAAAATGGGAACGCAGGCTGGTGACAGCACAGGGAATTTTCTTCCAACAGAACTCGCTATTATGCACACTAGATGCGGAGCACAGTCGACCTTGGAGACCTTGCAAACATCATATTCCTTGTTCAAAGCACTGTTTTGAAAGTTGACAGCAGGATGTCCTACGGAGGGAAGTTTGAGCCACTGATAGTGGTTGGAATATTCCGGCAAAGACAAATTTGCCAACTCACAAATGGCACACATTGGAAAGAGTGAAACATAAAAAGGAAATGGAAAAATGTCCTAACCAGGAGTGACGTGATAAAGAAACGAGATGTGTCTTCAAATTATAAATCTGTATTTCTGTCCTAACCATAGCAAAAGGACTTTTTGATCAAACTCTTGGGGCCTGTCTCAATACCCACACTTGCGGTCTTAGCAACTTGAGACTGCATGAACGTGACAAAGTACAGAAGCCAAAAACACTTGTGAAAAGGCTCCACAGGATCCAGAAACAAGTAATACAGATTGTGTTTAATCACTCTGAAATACTATACATTTATATTCAGAAGTTGAAAAAGATAGGTTTCAAAGCATCTGAGAGTGTGTAGAGACCAATTTGACAGTGGCTGTTTCTCAATTCCAAGAACGCAGAGAACGGACTTGCGTTCTCGTGGAGTCCGGTCTTGCCAGGCGACCTTGAAAGAACAAACTCGTAAGGACACGAGGACACAGAACGCATCATTTGAGAATTGAGATGTGCTGTGATCTTGTTGCTCAACTGACCGTCCCAGCATCTTATAAGTGGATAATGCACAATAAATACAACATAACATCACAAACAATTGTCATAACCTATTAAAAGATTTGTCATATTATTTTCATATAATTTTATATCTTTTTATTTCACGATTTTATTTTGAGGCTCATAAATAAATTGCATCATCTATTAATTACATAGAAACTACTAGGGCTGCACGATTTATCGCGATAAAATCGCACGCGATATGGCAAAGGCTGCGATTATTTAATTCGTGGCTTGTCAGAGCTGTACGGCTCTGTGATCAGTAGTAATGCCTAGGCCTACCCTTTGACATGCTGGATAGGAAATAGGCCTATGTGAAATAAGTTTTTTTTTTCCTCATCGACTATAGTTGTTCAAACCATTAGTTGACTAGTCACATTCAATTTCTTAAATACTGGAGAGAATATTATAATTAGCATTTATATAGCACTCAAGCAAGAACCGGCAAAAGAACTTATTATGAATGTGACAAAAAAACAGCAAGGAGACATTAATTGTTTTTTAATAATCTAATGTTTTTCTAAATCAGTGTTGGCAGTGTTGACATTGCTGACTCTCATCATCTTCGCAGTGGATGTGCCTAGAGAATTCACATTTCATTCGGATAACATCATCAGAGAGTAGTTTTTTTCTTTTCGTTTTGAATTATTTCGTTTAAAAGAAGACATTTCAAGCTTTCTATATATATATATATATATATATATATATATACACANATGTCTGCTGAGTTTCAGTTCATTTAGCCTATAAGACGCGCTCCAGTTCAGGCGCCAGTGATCGCGCCCGCGCATCCATGAATATATTTGCTTCTTATTCATTAAATCCAGGCAATTAGTTGATGAAACCGTGATTAAAATTAAGATACAATTTTTACAAAACCAAATTCACTTTAAAGAAAGGCTTTCTACAAAACAAAAAACTTAATGAAGTGATCAAAATCATGTCTGACCCACTCCATGTCTCCAGATGTATCTTATGATGTATTCTGTCTCATGCTGTTCACTTGTCTTAATCAAATAGATGAAATTAAAAAAAAACATTATAATAGGCATTTAAACATAAATGTTTTCTTTAATGGCTACCAACACTAGTACTAGTAGTGCAGAGAAATTTCATGTCGTGATCAAGAGTGGATCATGAGTCGATTCGGATAAAGCATAATTTATTTTTTAACCTGATAACTGTAGCTCTTGGGCGAACCACAGAAGAAGAAGAAAGATGAAGATGACAGCGCCTCGGCGAATTTGAAAAGGAGGATAAACTCGCTGAAGCATTGTGTATATGACAGGGTCGTCCGAGATTATATTTTACAGCGGATCGTCCAAGAGCTACAGTTATCAGGTTAAAAAATAAATTATGCTTGATCCGACCCGACTCATGATCCGCTCTTGATCACGACATGAAATTTCTCTGTACTACTGTACAATACGTGTTGGTAGCCATTAAAGAAAACATATTTAGTTTCATATTTATGTTTAAATATGCCTATTATAATGTTATTTTTTAATTTCATCTATTTGATTAAGACAGGTGAACAGCATGAGACATCATAAGATGTGCAATACATCTGGAGACATGGAGTGGGTCAGACATGATTTTGATCACTTCAATAAGTTTTTTTTTTGTAGAAAGCCTTTCTTTAAAGTGAATTTCGTTTTGTAAAAATTGTATCTTAATTTTAATCACTGTTCCATCAACCAATTGCCTGGATTTAATAAATAAGCAGCAAATATATTCATGGATGCGCGGGTGCGATCACTTGCACTTGATCTGCTGTGCAACTTATAGACTAAATGAACTGAAACTCAGCGTATAGGCTGCTTGCCTCACAGACACGAGAAAAATATCTATAGAAAGCTTGAAATGTCTTCTTTTAACCGAAATAATTCAAAACGAAAAGAAATGGGCTACTCTCTGATTATGTTATCCGAATGAAAAGTGCATTCTGCACATCCACAGCGAAGATGATGAGAGTCAGCAATGTCAACTTCATCTTTGCAGTCAACACTGATTTAGAAAACATTAGATTATTAAAAAACAATTAAAATGTCTCCTTGCTGTTTTTTGTCAAATTCATAATCGTTTCTTTTGCCGATTCTTTATGACAAGCTTTATGCGTGCGCTTCAGTGCTATATAAATGCAAATTTTTTCTCTCCAGTATTTAAGAAATAGAATGTGAATAATCAACTAATCAATGTGATTAGTCAACTAATGGTTTGAAAAACTAGTCGATTAGAAAAAAAAAGAAAAAACATTTCACATAGGCCTATTTTCTATCCAGCAATGTGTCACAGGGTATTCTGATTTGAGCTTGCGCTCCGCTCGCATTCTCTCTCTCCCTCTCTCTCTCTCTCTCTCTCTCACACGGAACTTTGTGCGATTGCTTCGGAAATCGGCAGGTCGAAAAATCGTGTTGTATATCACCTCGTCCGTATGATTTTCAGATAAACTCACCCGTGACGTGTGCGTGGACATACGATCTTCCGACCATCAGAATTCGCACCCTGTACGCCGCCTTTAACTGGCAAGAGGAAGAGAAGATCGGTTCATGTGTGCCTGATCCGCCGCTTACAGGCGCTGCAGTAGCTAATCTGTCACGCGCCGTAGGCTATTAAAGAGCGACATCTATTTAAATTAGGGCTGCACGATTAATCGCATGCGATTGTCACGCGCATTTCGTCAGTAAAGCCGGTTCCCTGATTACCGCTAAATCGCCATCACCTGCTTTCAAATGGAGCGGCATTTAATATACAGAGCCGTAGATCACTGACAAGCCACGCAATATCGCGTTCATATCGCAGATGAATCGCCTTCGATAATGAACGCGATATTGCGTGGCTTGTCAGTGATCTACGGCTCTGTCTATTAAATGCCGCTCCATTTGAAAGCAGGTGATGGCGATTTAGCGGTAATCAGGGAACCGGCTTTACTGACGAAATGCGCGTGACAATCGCATGCGATTAATCGTGCAGCCCTAATTTAAATTGTTATAAAATCGACTGAATTTGAAAGTTAAACCTTTTTCATATTAAAACTAACAAAGAACAAAGAGTATTGCGATTATTGGATATGTTCTGATATGGTAAGCCTGAAACAGATGATAGCAATATAAAGAAGCAAAGTCATAGGATTTAATATGAAGCGTCCGTAACGGTCACGTCCGTAACGCTTATTATGGTTGTTCAGAGCAACGTAGTGAAATGAATTGTTGATCCTAATAAGCATAAACATAATTTAGCTTTGCATATAAAGTTTCAAGTTATTTGCATTTATAATTGTTATATGACATAAACTTAATCTTTAAAACGTTACGGACGTGACAGAGCACTGAAGCTCCTGACCTCTTTATTCCAGCCCTTATAAATTCAACAGGCAGTGTTATGACAAAATGAGTGTACTTATTTCTCAGGCATGTCTCCACCTTTCTACACAATGCTTACTGTTAAAATAAAGTTTAAAAAAGGGGGTCTTTTATCCCTTTTTTGAAAGCATGAAATATGGTTGGTTGAAAATTTAATTTAAGCATTGTTGCTTACCACATATATTGTGGATAAGGCAATTTTCTTAAAATTTCTGTTAGAGCACATTAATACAGTATATTACAGACCTAAATGGACAATTTAAAAAGGGTTTTGTTCTTTTGGTTAAAACTTTTTTTTTTCATGGTAAAGATGACATTTGCGTGGAATTGCCCATAAGTTAACTAGCCTAAGAAAAAGAGGTTAACAGGATTGAGGACAGCACTGTGAGTAAAATAGATGCCCCAGCCACGTTTAAGTTCAAAGTCTTGACGCACTTTTATACCATTGATGTGACAAACGTAGACATCTTTGACGTTCTTCATCAAGCGCTTAGATATGCACGGGAACTTTTGAAAGCATATATTAGTGATCCGCTGATAGACGCCTGCTTTCGAACGCTCCAGTGTATATCTGTGAAGAACATCAAAGGGTCTGTTTGCACCTGGTCACTTCATGCATTTTCTCTGATCGGATAGCTATCCGATCGTGAAAAGACCAGGTCTAAATGCCCTCCGAAACACATTTGAGACGGATTTAAATCCGATCGCTCAAACCACTTCAGGAGGTGGTCTGGGACGAATTGCAGTCAAAACTGTCTAAATGCATCTGGTTGTTGAAACTACATATGTAAATCTTACTTCTCCCAAAAATACTAAAACTGAAACATGTGAGAGTCAGATAGGACAACGCTACTGCATCGCCGCAGATCTCTTCAGCAAGCTGACGCGCAAACTGCCGCATATGAAAATGAAAGTAAGTCGCAGACGCGTAACACACAATTATCTTCATTAAAAGTAATGAGACCTTACCAGTGCTGTTGCTGCTCTCTCCTATTGCAGTCTTTGATTTTGAAATAAACTGATGGTCAATAAAATGCACCTCATATTTCTTGCTTCGGTGACGTGAACTCTATTAAATGTACATATATCGCAGGAACTGAAGATGGGATTTATCCGTTAACCTGCACTTAACCTTTTCTCTTGCATTTTGTTTTCATATTTAGACCGATATCGCGATGTATCATTATAGGATTGTCTAGCGATATATAGATTATCGCAGAATCGCTGACTCGCGATATTATCATTATCGTGAGCCATTTATCGTTATTGTATCGTATCGTGAGGTACCCTCCGATTCCCACCCCTAGTCAAGACAGTGAATTTGCGTTCTCATGCAGCCCGTCTGCTATTATGAAGTTTTATGTAGCATAATTTCACAAAGTTAAAGTCTGAACATTGTATAATTTTTAACAATGAAGCAAATACACAATCTAATTCAAATTAAAAACTGCTCATGCTGCAGCATCTTTGTTGGGATTGTGATTAAAATGCAGTGGTTGCCTCTAATTTTAAATGACTACAGATAGTTCAGCCTGTAATAGAGCAAATAAACATCTTGTTCATGTACTCATATGAAGAGATGTCTTTTATTAGTATCATTTATTTATTTATTTAGGATTTGTTATAAAATTTCAATTTCACAAAGTAATATGCAGCATTTTGTCTGAGAAATAATAAAAAGACACTAATTTAAATCTCATTTTGTTAAAAAAAAAAAAAATCATGAGAAAATCGAATTGTGAAATCAGCATCATGAAACTTATCAAATCGTGAGTTGAGTGAATCGTTACATCCCTACTTGTCAGTGGAAACTTGGTTGTGGTTGTCACAACAATTTTCTGATGCTGTGAAGGAATTTGGCCAAATGCTTATTTCTTTGTTTAACAAAGTTTTGGGTTATGAGTATGATTCAGTATGCACTGCCTGCCTATGAAGACAGAAACAGTATTCTCTGAAACAAATTCTGAAATAATCAGCTCGTGCTGAAAGCTGAACAATTCAAACGGATTCTGACTTCTCTTTCCCCATCATTTGAGTATGCTGATTCCCAAATAAAAAAATTCTCACTATAAGATTTGTTATTCATACTCCATCTCTATATTTACACAAGGTCCTGCTATGTTTGCAGTTACAAGCAAACACTTCCAAAAGCAAAATCTCATCTAGCATCAATAAATAAAGCCACAAGCCAAAAATCACTGTTATGAAAAGGCTCCACAGGATCCAGAAACAAGCAATACAGATCCTGTGTAATCACTCTGAAATACTATACATTAATCTCCAGAAGCTGAAAAAGATAGTAGGTTTCAAAGCATCTGAGTGTGAACAAACTGGCTTATTTCGCTTGCTTGTTCCACAAATCACAAAGTCAGTGTTCCTGACAAAGTACCAGTACTTTCCATTCTATTCCTTTGACCAGCAACATTTCTTCCCCTGTTTGAGTCTTTTCCCCTCTTTTTTTGCCTTTGGAAGTGATCAATTAAAAATCAAATGCCCTAGATATACAAGCTCAAACATCTGACATATAAAGTAGGAGTAATCTTTGAGGCTATTACAGTCGATAGTATCTCTATGAAAGCTGTTGTTGAATATAAAGAGTCACATCTTGACTGAAATGAAAAGGAAAGTCTTCTCTTCACAGTTATGTCCTAGGTTATTATTTGTATCCAGAGATGCAGATCAAATGACATGCCCGCAGTGTCCAAGGACAGGTCACTGCTCATTAATTCAGTACTGCATCTGAGAGCTGACAAATCCCAGCATCCATACCTTCAAAAATAACTTTGCTTTACAGATGGTTTGTCACAATCACTATAAAGAACTAGCACTTCACAATTAAATTGTGAAAAAAAATAGTTTGTTTTGTTGTTGTTTTTTTTTATAAAAGGGCAAAGATATGCTTGCAACTTTAAGTCAGTAAGGCAGTGTTGAATGTGTTTTTTTAGGTTGACCGTGCAGCATGATAGAGATCAAAGCATCACTCGGCAGAAGTCTCACAACACTTAGCCTACTAGAGACTTTTTTCCGCGACCTCCTCAGCGAGCAAGAAAAACATCACAAGATGGCCTTGAGATAGGCCTACTGTTGAACAAACAAGCAGCTTTCTATCTCCAATGTACATCAAAATATGGGAAGCATATTTCAAGGCCTGTGTGGGTGAGCATTCAAGTGAGGTTTGAGAAAAGTGTG
>RJVU01035392.1:10072759-10106060 GCA_003731715.1 Anabarilius grahami
CAGACTTGAATAGCTCTATTTGGAAAGAATTAATCATTCTAGAATGATTGGGTGATTCTGTGGGGGAGTGAATCTGTATAGAATATAAACAAATTAAATTACAAGCATAGATTAATACAATATAAATTAGATAAACAGTGATTTATGTTTTTCAGGTATGTTTAACAGTATTCAGGTACAATTCAATAATGAAATGAAAATGAAATATAAAATAACTGTAGTCTTCAATGTATAAATTAAATATAATTAATCTTTGTTAAAGCAACAAAAGAGATTTTCTCTTTGTATTTTGTTGTTTGATTAACATTAATGACACAGACAGCAGCGGGTGTATTAGGCTGCTGTCACTTTAAGATTGAATGCACAGATCCAACAAAATGATAAGCTTCCATTTTCTTAATTTTTTTTTTTCACATAAGCCATAAGCGACTATGTTTACAAAGATACTCACCAAGACAGGCATTTTGAAATAATTTGGTGTGTATGTGTCCGTTAAAGCACAACTAGACTAGAAAGAGAACAGAAATCGGTGTTCACGTGCAGTCTGCACAGCTCTGTGTGCTCTCACAGAAAACAGGGCATGAGTTCCGAATTGAGTTCTCTTTTCATCTTCTTGCACTCAAATGGTATAAAATCACCTGAATGTTTAAACAGACAGGACCTAAAACACGTGCAAATGACAAACTTTCATTCTCTGAGCGTTAAACTTTTAATAATCTTTTAATTGCAATTAATCCAAGAATCACATGCGTTTTGAACCATGGTGCCTGGTCCGTATGGATTAACTATGATCCCTATCCTAGACATAGCACATCACATGTGACCATCGCGGATGCGCACATTACAAAATGCTAAAACGATGTATCGTGCAGTAGGGCTGGTTATTGGCAATTTTCACGATTCGATTCGATTTCTATTCACATGCTTGCGATTTGATTTGAATCCGATTTCGATTATTTTGGATGTAGTATATCAGATACAGTACATGGTAAATTTTCTAGAGAAAAAAAAAGAAAAAAAAAAACTCAACTAATGCTGTAAATTAGACATGGGAGTCAGTTGTTACTACATATAATACTGAAGGTTAAAAATTAATTATATACAAACACTAAAAATTACACTCGATGTTTTTTATAACAAATAAGTTTAGAATTACCCAACCATATTTCCACTCCAATTCGTTTTTTGAAATATAAACATTTAAATCGTGGCTGTCATAACTGATTTATTCAAACATGCATTAAGTATTTTGGAACATGAAAAATTATAATGAATATGTAACGGTGCATATATTTATCAGAATGCTGCTCTCTAGAGTTAATTTTTCTAGCTGACTAATGAGTTTATGGTCACTGAATATGATTTTTCTGAGGTATGTGTGATGTTACGTGACATTGTTTACAAGCTGTTTTATTGATATCTTTCTGAGGTTGAAACACTGAGCGATTACACGAGATACAGATTTCAATAAGTTTTACTGTATCTTTTAACTAGGGGTGGGACGGTTCAGATTTCTCATGGTTCAGTTTGTATCACGGTTTTAGGGTCACGGTTTCGGTACAGTTCGGAATGTGCTATGTTCAGTTAAATTTTTTTTAAAAAAAATATAGGACAACTATCAAATAAAGATAAAATAAAAATAATAATCGAACTACAAGAAACAGCACAAATAAATACATGAGAGCTAAGACAAACCAAATAATGCTTTACAGGTTTTTCAGGTATCTATCAGCTTTCAGGTACAGAAATTGAATAAAGTAATAAAATGTAAAATAATACTTCATATAAACTTCTTTGAATAATTAAATAAAGATTAAACATTATTGAAGTTACAAAAGCTATTCAGTCAAGAGTGATTTCTTCGTCCTTTGTCATTCGATTAACATTAAAACACAGAGCAGGAATATTAGACTACTGTCCCTTTAAGGGTGCGTTCACACTTGTCATGTTTAGTTCGATTAAAACGAACCCTGGTGCGATTGCTCGGTTAGTGCGGTTCATTTGAACATTATGTGAACGCTGCCATCCGAACCCTGGTGCGCACCAAACAAGCGGACCGAGACCGCTGAAAAGATGGGTCTCGGTCCGCTTCCAAACGAACTCTGGTGCGGTTCGAATGATATATGAACGCAACACGGACCAAAGACATGTAAACGAACCAAAAACAGGAAGACGAGACCCTTAAAAGGACAGAATCCTCACGCATGTCGGTTTTTCCTGTCATAGTCGCGAGTTTGCCCATCACAGGCATCAGACGCGAGTCTCCACGCAGCAGATCGTTTGTATGTATGACGGATGGATTCCCGCCGCTGTTTTGACTACTTTACACATTTTATAAGCTCTTCACGAGTTCCCAGCTGTCCGGACCAAATGAACCAAACGAACCGAACTACAAGTGTGAACGCACCCTAAGACAATTCAAAGATCCAGTACACTGATACTGATACACATGCGTTGTCTGTCTCGTTTTTCTCTTAAGACATAGCCTACTATGTTTGTTAGTATACTTGCTAAGATGGGCATGTTGATAATTTTTTTTTATGAGAATTTGTCCATTCAGGTGCAACACTCGAAAGAGAATTTGTACGAGTGTATTTGCGCACTGTGACGCAGCTCTCCGTGTACGCGTTTCGGGTGAGTACACGCAAATCTCCTCACAGAGCACGTACGCAGCGTAAATGACTGGTCATAGAGCATTCGGCACGTCATTGAACATTTGTTTACAAAGAGCGACTGTTTTGTCCATGTTCTTTTGACCATCACTGTTGTAACGTATTGGGAAACCAGAATGCATATCCATCGACTGAAACATACATTAGCCGAATCCGTCTGTCTGTTTTGCACGTTGTTGTTTTCAACAAACCATATTATAGATGCGTCGTCAGATTTGGGATGAGCCACAGAGCAAGTGCATGCCGAACCGTGGGTGGAGAACCGAACGGTTCGATTTTTTACAGCGAACCATCCTACCCCTACTTTTAACATACCTTCAGATGTTTATTCATGTTTATTTCGCGCTGTAACTGGTATTAAAGCGGAGGAGAGGATGTTCACACGTGCTCCGTGCTGCTGCTTCACTTTAACTGAGGAGCTACAGCGATCTGTCACGCCACATTAAACAGCACCAAAACAGCATTTATTTTTTGAATCTCATAATAAGATCGACGTCATTTGAAATCAGAGACTTTGCTTCATATCAAAAGTAACAAAGCACAAAGATTATTGCGGTTTATTGGATGGGAGGCACGCTACATGTTCTGTTCATTCATCAACTGAAAACAGACTAGACTAATCGATTCTTGGGATTTAAGAATCGATATTGGTTTGTAAAAATGAAAATCGATTAAAATAGAGAAATCGATATTTTTTATCCAGCCCTATTGTGCAGTCCTAACAGAGATTCATTTACATTTAAAATGGTCTAAGGATACTACAAACAAAAAAAACTAAAAAAAGTAAACTTACTGGCTTTTATTCAGAGCATTAATTTTAGCTCATGACAGGCCCTAAAGCAATTAAAATATGCTGGAAAGAAGGTATGAATGGCTGAATGTTAGTAAAATGGCATCATCATCTTCAAACAAAAGTTTAAATCATCTGCCAATATTAGAAGAAAAATAAAAAAAGGGGAAATGTGAGGTCATAGGCATTACAAAGCCAAGATAAACTCGTGATAGTACACTTCCCATCTTCTACAGTGATGCATTGGTCCTAATATTTGAAACTAGGAAGACTAATCACACATGGAAACGTTCCAAAATCCAAACCCTTCCAATTCTCCATTAGGAGTAATACATGTTACATTTTATAATCACCTTACAAATATGCATTCATTTTGTATTAATGTAGGGAGTGTCTTCACTGGTTATGTAGGTCAGATATCAATCTTTTATCCTGCATTGCCTGTCAGAGTTAAAGAATACATGAACTAATAAAATCAGACAAAGAAAATCAGTGTGTTACAAAAATGATTTCAATATGAGAGCTTTGCTGTGTGAAGAGGTTGCTTTGGACCAGGTGGGTTTACACAATAAAAAATCAGTCCGATCACATTCAGGCAACGTGCAACCTATGTTTACAAGTACATGGGCTGTTATCAGTTTGGATGCTTATCTTGCTCCTTACCTTCAATTATATCATCATTTTGGCATTAAGCATTTTATGTTATTGCTTAATCAGAGTTGTAGCGCAAACACAATGATTTCAAAGAGTTATGCGTCATTGTTCTCCAAATAATCACTGTTAGAGTAGCATGGAATTTGTATGCTAACCGATGCAGGAAATTAGAAAGATGAGAGGAAATATGAGTGGCATTCTACCACTGCGCCAATCAATAACAGCTCATCGCTTCAGCAGCTAGTCACATCTTGAAGACAATACATGTGCGAGATGTGCAAGAATGTAAAACATGGCACCAGACAGAAAACGAAGGTAAAAAAGGTTTATACGCATGCTGCTCAAATACAGGTCACAGCAGTTGAAAATACATGAGAGGATCATGGGTATTTTTCACTTCACAAAAATTATTTACAAATACAAAATATACAAGTATGAACTCAAACTGCATGTATAAAAGAACTTTAAAATGTTTTAAAATAAATTCTATCACAATCATTCCACAGGAAACTGCTTGAAATCTCATGTCAATTACCCATGTTCCTCTGTGCATGCTGGCAATAAGAGTGTCAGGGTATATTGGATATGGTTGGCCTCAAAAACAAAATTAATGAAAGCTGTATCAGAATACAGGCTAAAGCCTAAGCTATACATGTATAGTGCTGTAATTCTATCACCAAAATCAATATTTTGAGCACAGCCCAAGAGCACAGAGCTGCTTTAATATGCACACAGATGCCTCCAGCTCACTCGACAGGCTTAATGTCAAGTCTGGGAATCTTTCACAGACTTTAATATAATTTAGAATTCACTTTGTAATTTTTCTAAAGCAAAGAGGAGAACATTTTTCACTTTCTAACACATGTATAACAACCAGTCAACTCAATTAAGTTGAAAATATTGATTCGTGACTGCAAACCCCTTTCAGAGCAAAAGGGAAAGCCAGACTTGTCTTGAATGTAAAGGTGCTACATGAATTCTCATGTCTAGACCAGGGGTTTTAAAACTAAAGGGTCTGAGGAAATGTTTAGAGGACAAGTGTGTATAAAAAAAAAATTATAAAAAAAATGAATTACATTTAAAAAAGATGAACAAATACAAATTCAAATACATATTTAATAAAAACGAGATTGAAATAAGTAATATAATGAGTAGGGGAAAAAGCGTAATGTAACTTAATAGAAATGGATGATCATATTTGGGGGTCTTTGGCATCTAGACCAAAGAGTAGACATAAGACCTCAATTTTATGTTGTCATTCGTGTCAATCTGCACCCTTAGTGCAAAAAATAAATAAACCCACGTCTACGGTCATCTCTCATTATGAAACACGAAACATACCGACTTTATGAAGGGCAATTCGTCTGATTCTGCCGATTTGTTTTGACTCCGTTTCTTCGTATCTCTCATCTTAATGGGCTATTTAAAGATAATAACTAGCGACAGCTTACTAAGTTTATGCACCCTTAAAAGTAGGCTACAGAATAAACAGTCCACCTCCCAGAGAATGTAGATCAATATAACATCCTAATCGATTCAAACTTGCCAGACACACCAGTATATTGACACTTAACAGTGTAAACTGCAGAAAATGCAATCCTGTAAACATGAGCTATAAAATGTACAGCTATTTAGCAGAGTTTATTATAGGAAAGCACGCGAGTGCACACACGCGCGCGCACGTTCAAGCCTCTCCGCTTTCCCCGCTCACGCAGGCGTTTCATTAACAAGTTATGAATAAATATAACGGTAACCCGTTATGTTTAGGTACTTACCGGTTGTAGAATGCTGTAAATAATCGATAAAATGAATACTGGGGTGTCAATGTGGCTCAGCACCGCTCTCTCCAGTGATCCTCCACGAAGACCGCAGAAAGCCAGCCGAGAAACCCGGTGCCAGAGAGTCGCATCGTGAAATTACGAGATTTAAACGAAAAAGACCGAAAAGTCCACACGAAACTCGATTGTGCTGCAGAAACTGAACTTAAGAGAGATGAAATGATGAAGGTTCATTAAAAATCTTCTTGTGGGAAAGGGGTTTGTCGAGCTAGCTTTGCAGCTAGCTGCAACCAACCAGCTGTTCACGCGGCGTTCCTGACTGAACTTTAAAAAAATATGACTGAATATGTGACTAGACCTATCACGTATGTGACGTCCATTTTAATGTCTGCGAATATATGAAGAGTGGTGTGATGTCTTGTCGGCTGAGCCACGCGTACCGCCACTTGCCACAGAGACTTCGCTTCCACATTCAAAAGCGTGACCGCGCAGTGGTGTTCCATGCGCGTCACCGTGACCACATAAGTGCGATTGGCGCAGAAGTCCAGCTGATTTTATCAGGGCACAAGCACTGTATCGTTAATCCTTTCTTCTTTTATGAGTATTTCTTGTTAGGGCTCGATGTATGACTTTTTAGGATCGTGAAATTGTCGCACGGTGCTCATTCTCTTAAAATATTGACACTCAAGAGCAGTCAGTCTCTGATTGTTACTGTACACATTAATTATGCAAGACTTCACATAGCCTACATTGGTCCCATAGTGTAATATTTTCAAGTAAGTATAAATCATGATTGTAATAGCCTACTACAGAAAATGTATTACACTTGCAGCACTGTATTAGGCCTAATTGAGCAAATCTAACACACAAACGACTGATTCTTGAGTACTGGGACCAAATGGACAAAATCCTGAAATAAATATTACATACACAGAAAGTGTGAAATATGTATTATAAATAATGACAAATCTAGCATGAATGGATGAAGCTTTAGAACCGATCTTCAGCTCCATCTATTGAACTGTCATGGCAAGTATTTGCACATCAGACTTTTTTCTTTTTTTTTTTTTGCCACAAGCTGTGAGACTTTGTTGAACTCATAGCCTTTGGGGAATTTTTTTTCAGGACTTTTATTTTGCCTGATTCTTAAAAAATATTTTGTGTTGACCAAAAGTAGGAGCACAGCTGTTAAACTTTATATAAGATGAAGGCTATATTTTGTCCTTCTCTCAGGCCATAACAACAAGGCTGTTTTTATTAAGTTTAATATATTTTATAAATTATTGAGTTATGGTCTGAGAAACCGTTTTAGGGGTACTAACTGATAATGTCATAATACTGATAAAATGAAGAGATTTTTTATTATTATTATTTGTGTAAGCACCTCTGATCAGTTTCCTTTTTGAAAACAAATTCAAGAGAACAATCCTAAAATATTTTAATATTACTACTATTTTTGGCACATGTATCTTACACCAAAAGCTACAGTAGGAAGTATGAAGAAAATGAAAAATGTTACAATAGCCTCCGGTCTCCTATACATAAGCAAAGCTCACACGAGTATGCTGTCATTTTCTTGTCTCTTTTATTATCTCAAAATACAAAACATTTTTGAAGCAGGGAAAAAAATACATGGGTCTAGCATCTGAATATGTCAATGTGAACCGAAGTGATGATGGTGAGGTCAGTATCAACTACTGTTAGTCTTTTTTAAATAGTTATTGTTGTAATTGTTTTATTTATTTATATTTATATATACTTGGCAGCTCCACTTGTATCTATTCTATCTGAACTATACATGTAAAATCTATAACCATAGTCTTGATGAGTAAAGCAAACAACATCCTAGCATCATTTTCTTGCTTCTTTGTGTCTGAGGTCGTGTAGCTGTTAGTCAAATTAAAGCTACTGGTGAATGAAAAACAGTTGCAGTCAAAATATTGTTTAGAATTTGAAACTCATAACATAAGGGCAACCATTAAAGAACAGTGCAATTAATAAGAGCACTGTACAAGATACAAGAGAGGTAAGCAGAGTTAACCCTATGGGTGCCGCTTGAAATTTCATTTATCTGAAACATATGAAAGCACATCAAAACAATACAGCAAAGCTATTGAACAGCAGTGACAACAATACAAATGGGAATAAATGATACAACAAAGCAGATTCCCACATTCCTTAATGTGTTGTTCAACATTTTAGAAAATAACATTCATCCTGTAATACAGAATAAAAAAAAATGACACTTGTGACAAATGAAGATTGTATCCTTTTCTCACCCTCAATTGTCAATGCTCAGATATTATGTAAAACAACATGAAGGCGAGTAAGTGATTGCAGAATTGTATTTTTGGAGTCAGCTGTTCCTTTAATGACATATATCAAATATCATATATATGCTCTCAGATTACAATGTCACGTTTAATTCCTTTAGTTTCTGTGCAGGCAAAAGTTGACAGTGTACAGCATATGGATAGAAACCTACATCAATGGAAAATAATGGCACATTAACGCCACTTGATTGACTCTGAATGAGGTCATATTGTGATGTGCAAATCTGCAAATGATTCTACAAATGAAATTAAAAGAGACAGTTATGGTGCAAACGTATTACATACATGTTTAGGCTACCAAAAGGGTTAACATTGTTGTTCTAAAAAAAATAACAAATGTAGGCCAACAACAAAAACGCTGTTTGACGAATAAAAACAAAATAGAATTATAGCACTAGAATATTTTATTTTATTTTAGGAGATAAAAAAAAACTGGCCAAATGGAAACCACCAAAACTCTTTTGCACTGTAGCTAACCTCTTATATTTCAAACGCGTTTCCCCGACTGCCAAGAGTGTGTTTACGGTACATTTTCTAAGTGTCAAAGCTCATCTCTAGTTTTTGGTAGCACATTCATGTAACAAAGTACACGCTTCAGGTATTATTGTGTGGTTTTCTCTCATTTTCTTTGTAAATCTACAGGAAAGATTGAGATCGTTCAGTGATGATATATGTGAGGCGCAGAGTTATCTCTGGTCTGGACCACAAAATAGATCAGCAATAGCACCAAGTCATGATATGTTCAATGGTATGGCTGCTTACACACCACACTGAGGTCTCTAGAAAAGGTTACGGTGATTGTTAGAATACATACCTACTACAAAAGCAGTTTGCATTATCTGCTATTTCGCTAATGACCACACCTTGCTACCAGGAGCATCTAACAGCAGAAAGAACATATACTGTGTTTCTCCATAAACAAGACAGCTAAATTGGAACAAATCTTCTCGGTTTTTCTCGCAATAAAAAATAAAAGTTTCCCCAATTCGCCTTTATTACGTAACTATAAAGATCTGTTATTTATACATACAGTACACTGTCAAAATAGTTCTACTGGTACAGTCTTGTTGACTATAAGAATACAGAATACATATATCTTGGACTGTGCTGCTATACATATTGCAGGTGCCACACACCCTACCCCCCCCCCAACAACATACCATCAAACGCCATTTTAGTCAGCGTGACATGAGATCTTGTGCTGAATGGTCAAACAGCACTGACTACGTAACAAAAATCCATCTCTGCAGGTATATTGAACTGCACAATTAGACTTATCAGACAGACTTCACACTGATTTTACATTAATGAGGTTTTCTGAAAATGAGCATGAATCAATAATATTCAGCACGTGCCTCCCCTGAAAATAACATAAAAATGTTAGACGATGAAAATATGAGCAGAAATGTCACTTTAATATAGGTTTTATCTGTCACTGTACATTGTTTTGTCACATTTTTCTATTTTATTTTTTTATATATGATTTTGTATTGCTTGAACCAGAGCTTTAGATGACAATGAAACAGAAACAAAATGGCAAAACAGTAGATAACACCATCCACTTTGGTTTACGAATAGCATGTGTGACTTTTAATTGTGTTTTATAATATATTCCATCTGTAATAGTTTTATAGATATCTGAAAGTGAAGGCCTGCTACATGTTTCCAGACAGACCATAAAATGACCACTCATCCATCATATTCTCATTTACAAAAAAATATATATTGCATGATTTGCATTTTTTATTTACACCTTGTGGTAGTTCTGGTATGTGTGTGTCAGCTGTGGAGCTGGTGTCCTGATAAACCCTATGTGTTTTCCTGCAGGCTCAGGGTGCACTAAGTGCCATGTGAGGACATGACCGCCACACTCTCTCATCCTCTACATTGTGCTGATTCCATGCTTTCTCCCTCTTAATCTGAGACTGTGTACCAAAACGATGAGCAGCATGGTAATTCATATGCTTTTTGTATCCCTGATATACTATAAGAGGTCATCTTTTGAGACTTATAGGTTAGTCTGTTAACTCATTAGTGGCGTCAACAATAGGAAAGGTGTTCTACATTTGTACACGGGTACATAATATCTGCAACTGTCATGAATAAAAACAAAAGGAAATGAATGAGTGAACACACAGTAAGGGTCTTTTCAAGGGTTAAAGCATTCTAAATTTAATTTTAAATTTTGTTAAAGGCTGTGTTTGGGTGTGCAGTGCACTGTGTTTGTGTCGCATACAATGTTAATTAATGTTATTGCTCTATTCAACAAACTATCAAATATATGCTACTATTTCCGTTAGGCTGATGAAGAAAAACAGTTTTCTCTGTTAAGTGCCGAGGTTACAGGGACCAAACTATGAAAATTCTCTGTCATCATTTGCACAGCCTCATGTTTTTTCAAACCTTTGATTTTCTTTGTTCTGTGGAACACAAAAATGTTTTAAAAATGTCTCCGTGCTTTTTACAGTGATAGTCAATGTAGTCCAATGTTGTTTTGACTTTCATTGTGTAGTAACCTATACTAGTTTGGAACAAGCGCAAAGCCACTGGAAGGCAAGCCTGCAACCTTTAGCCAAAATTAGCATAACGGCTAATGCTAACGCTCTGCCTCTGGCGGTACGCAGGGAAGGAGACCAGAGGCCGTTTTTTGAATGTATGTAAATGGATGAGAGGCTTCACTATGCTGATTAAACAGCTTTTGTGGGGAAATAGCTAATCATTTAATTAATCGACAGCCTGGTTGCTAATCTTCAGCATGTTTTACACTAAACAATACTTTTGTTGGAACTATATGTAGATTTTAGCTTGATAAAAATGTATTTTTTTAAGAGAAGGCAGACTAGGGAATGTTGCGACTGATGTCACTGCCATTACACAATAGGCTGAGAGGTGCCGCACGTGATTAAGTTAGCCGTTACGTTTTCTCCAATGGTAAGAGATACAGAACCTCTCATCTCCCTATAATATAAAATCTCTGACAAGCGTGCCACATGAGTCTTGAAAAGTGAAGCCAAAGCGTCTCGATCGCCCCCCAGGTGGCTGGATTCAGTATAGGTCATAAACCCCGCCCTCTCAATCCTGGGACGCGAGACAAACTAAACAATCATATTACGCGTCAAAAACAATTTTCAAAGATGGATTCTGTCATTGTAGGCCGTTTTTAATCACGCTAATGTTAGTTCAAGCGTTCGTTCTTTAAATAAGTTTGTTTTTAGTTAGTTATTTGATGCTATAAAAATGCAGGTTATGACGTCATGATTAACAGCTGAGATTGACAGGCTTCTCTGAGCGAAGTAGTCACTGAAGCACCAACAGACTTTTTTTTCTGGATCTTTGGGAGGAGATTTAATTCCTACATTTCCGTAACTTTATTTCACACCGACATAATGTGTTGTTCTGCAGTAAAATGTATTAACCAATTTTGCGGGAGTGTGGGCTGGACCTTGATATCGCAGCTTCACTTCGCGCTCACTACTGCGCAGACTCGAGTTCAAGATGTCAGCGCCATATTGGCACACATATAGAGTACCTCAGAGATGACGTGTTTTTGTATGCAAAACCCAGAAGCGAGTTAGCATTTTAGGACTTCCGGTTCCAAAGTCTATGGGTTTTTTGAATGGGTTTTTGCTAAATCGCCTGAAATAAGGTCTGTGATTAACAAAGCCTCTAAATATTTTCACGTTTTGATCTATGACATAAAACACACCAGTTATAACACGCTTGTGATTTCTTAAACCTTTATTGTGTCTTAAAAAACGGCGGTTGCTAACAAGTTGCTAAAAGGGACTACTTCCTTTGGCGGGGACTTTAGACGTCATCATGACAAACAGGACATTTGGACAGCATTTCTCATGAAAAAGTGGATAAGTATTCATACACAGCGCAGATCAAAATCAGCGAGCATGTTTTTAAATAAAGTTGTTTTTTAAATGAAGTTTGAGGAAGCTTGGTGGTGGTGACGTTGATCCGCGACCATGGTGTGCTGTAGTCCGTTTATAGCCTACTGTTAGCTTTTTATATCTGACGACTTTATTTAGGCTTCAAAATGTATAAATGTTGTGTTAACTTGTAAAGATTATCTTGATAGACAAAACATGTAAGTGTCATAACCCTTTGTAAAACACATAGCTTATTTTTTGCGATTTTCCAAAAGCCTATGGGAAAAATGCATAGGCTTTCGATCGAGGGAACCCATGCGCCGCTAACTTCCGGGTTGGCCTACAAAAACACATCATCTCTGAGGTACTCTACTGGCCGAGTTTCTCAGAAGCGGAAGTCTTCATAGTTGGGTAAAATTCTATAGCGGTGAATGAGAGAATACATTAAATATATTTTTTGTGTTTCCATTTGCTCAAATAGCAAAAGAAAAACTCAACAACAGTGCTTTCACAACTGTCAAAAAGAGGAAAAAAATAGAGAGCGATTGATAACGGCAGTCAGAAGAGAGAAATAACTGTCACTCCCATAGCCGCTGTATTAGAAACACCTTCACAGCAGCGTTAACTAGGTTTTTGTAATTTGATGCAAAGGTGATATAATACTAAGTATAGTGTTATAAATGTACCTATGCTTTTTAAATATTGAAAATATAAAAAACTTTGCAGGATTTACGATATTGATGACCGTTAAAACGCGTCATCACAGTCTGTGAAAAGGGTCTTTTGGCGGCTTCACTTACTACAATGGAAGAAAATGAATGCCATCTTTTTTCTTCTTCTTTTTTTTTTTTACAGTCTATGGTTTGGAATGACATGAAGGTGAGTAAATGATGAGACAATTATTTATCTTTAAGTTTTTTTTTTCTGCAATCTCTCTTTCTAGTGAGCTATCAAATAACTGAAATAATACAGTAATATAATTATAATAATAAAATTTCATTGTATAATAAGTAAATAAATAAATAGTATATCTTGTTGCACTCATATCATAAAGCATTGGTTTAGTAACATTCAGCAAAATCCCAAAATCATGCTAAAAATGTAAGAAATACAAATCTTTTTTTTACTTGTTATATA
This sequence comes from Anabarilius grahami, assembly GCA_003731715.1. Classification (NCBI taxonomy): domain Eukaryota; kingdom Metazoa; phylum Chordata; class Actinopteri; order Cypriniformes; family Xenocyprididae; genus Anabarilius; species Anabarilius grahami. The sequence continues at coordinate 10,086,002 of RJVU01035392.1, forward strand.
AACATGTACCTAATAAAACAGTTTTAGACTCAAAAACTTCTCTACACAAGTCTACACATAATTTCCATTTCGAACATTTTAGCTGTTTTACTCCAACTGGAAGCAAACAGCTAAAGTTCATATGGTGGCATAAATCGGCATCCAAACATCTTCTGCAACCAAACAATCAACAGACCAGCTAAAACCAGCTTGCCTATGAGTAAAGCATCATTCAAGATTAAATAATATTTGGGTACTTGCCAGTTCTGCAAAATGTGCACTTTCTTGTAAGTTGCTTTGGTAAGCAAGTGTCTGCTCAGAATATAAATGTGTATATGATGTAAACATTAAAAAGAATATGTCATAAAAAAAAAAAACTAGAAGATGCAAAGTGAAAATGCTGCTAGAACATGAGATGATTTATTTGCAATCAAAACAAAGGAACAGAGATTTACTAAGATGTTTTTATTCAAAAGTATGCACCTCAGAAAATGATCTGGAATGGAAAAATGCTAAGCTTGAGATGTTTTGTCAAAAGTAATAAAATGTGTTCATCTTTGTGTAGATATAAATGGCATATAAAGTCAGTACAGTATAATAAATAATTCAACTAATGCTTGAATGAATCTCTACCATGGCTATAATGCTACTAAAAAGATAAAGGTTCATTTCATCAAGCTCAAGAGTCTGTTAGAATGAATCTCATCTTAGACTGCCCATGAGTACAATCAAGTTAACGTTAATTACCTCTCAAAATCCCCAAACAGCTAATTTATCTGGCCACACCAGAGTTAGCCAATCTGTTCAATGATTGATGCTACAGTAGCAGAAGTCTCCTGCAAAGCAGAATTTGAGCTAGACCGGTATCCTTTCGGGTTTACACATAGAAAACTTTCATCATTAGAAACTGGCAAAATAAGTCGCAAATTCAATGTGAGAGTGAATGCAAGTGGACCGAAACATTTACACCACGTAAATAGCTATTTTGGCTCAAAAATGCTCTCATGCATTCCAACCCTCATGAAAAAGTAACATTAGAAACTGAATTCAAAATATGACAATATGGTTTATATCAATATATTCTGTTGCGTGCATATATTGGCCAATTTATTCAAAATTACTAAAATTTTATAATACATTGTGCAATATATGCTATTATATTATATACAGTTTTTTTTTTTTTTTGACATATTACAGTACATTCCTAGCATTTTGGATATTCATTTTCAATATTACTCTCTTGTATGAAGGCTTTAAATAAAAAAAGGAACACAATATTTAGTTAATTAAATAGTTGTATATCTTTTAGAAAGCACCATATTTGACAATTGCCCAGTGAAATGGATCAAAAATACTTAGATAAGCACATCTCCCAACTGAACGAGATGATCATTCGCCTCTATAACAGTATCTTGTGACACACATCTAACTTTAGAATATAGTACCTAACTTTCGCAAGTAGGTCTCCTCTAATATGGTTACTTGATTTACAAATAAAACAACAATTACAAGTATGAACAATCAAGTCTTTGTTCAAAATGAAAAGCCATTCACACAACGCACAAACCAGACGGCTCAATCACGGTTCGGCAATCTGAGCGGGTCTCACGGCACGACATTAAGTAAAACGTGTCGAGCTCCGAATTGCTAAAAGCTTAAAATGGTTACTCTTTGACAATCAATCCTCTGATCTAAATCTACAACTTCCACAAATGTCGACCTTTTTGACCACTAACAGGTGCAAAGGAGCACTTGATGCACTGGTCTGTGATGTGTAAGCTAATGTTACATCCCGACAAATAAGATAAAATCTTCACCACACAGCACCTGCAGCTACAACATACCTTCCCTATACCAACCAACATGTACGCTCCACAGCTCAAAACAGACTGAGGCTCGCTGAAGTTTAACGCTCCGATGGTAGTCAAGTATGAATGTCGATATCATTGATGACCCTCAAAACGCCACAGCAGACAGGAGAAAGTTGCGGTCACATTAGAAAAATTTGAGCGAAATTTCACAAGGAAAAAGGGCCATTGTTCGGAAACCAGCTTGAACCCGTTGAGAAATTTGCATGGGGAAATTATTCGCCATTGCGCAGAAATTCTAGATTGCATGGACTCCTATAATAAATGCGAAAATTCTACAAACAGCAGTATGAGACCGCACTAGAAGGCTTATCAGACAGATGCAGGATGGTGTTAAAATCCTAAAACATCAAATACTGAGGTGTTCAGGAGATAAAGTGCGGTGACATTAGCGAAATTTCACACACAAAAAGAGTTTCACTGTCTATAGTGTAGTGATGAACGAAGCACATCTCACACAGAAGTAACTTTCAAACCCAGCAGCTTTACCATCTTGTACAGTGAAAATACATGTCCCAGCAGCTTTTACTACCATCTAGGAAAAAACATACTATGAAAGTAAATAGGGGGAGAGATCTGCTTGGTTACAATCAAACAATCATCACAATTACAACCAAGCAGATCTCTCACCCCCATTTACTTTCATAGTATGTTTTTTCCTACTATGTTAGTCAACGGGGCTGCTCGGTTACTAACATTCTTCCAAATATCTTCCTTTGTGTTCAGCAGAACAAAGACATTTATACAGGTTTGGAACAACTTGAGGGCGAGTAAATGATGACAAAATTTTAATTTTTGGGCGAAAATTCCCAATCATGCGGATTCTCATTGAAATGACTGCAGTTTGCCCTGTGCAAATTACATTAAATGTGAGTGCACCTCAACAGAAAGCTGCTTGGTTTAAAAGTGATGTGTGAACGGTGCATCATGCATCATTACACTGTTGATTACAGACCTATTTATGCTCATGAAATTGTGCCGAAACTTCATTAATGTGACCACACTTAAAAGCAGCAGCCATTGTCCGATGGAAGATCACATTAATGATATAATATTAACAGAGTTTAGTCTGAAGACTTTTGATAGCACCTTCTGTAGGCCGTTAAAATGCCTATAAGTTGATTGGCCATTGGGAGGGGCTTGGCCATGAACCACACCCCCCATAACCCCTTTAACCTGCGATTAGAGGTCAAAGGTTAGCCTTCACTTGCTTTTTGATTTGAATTCTTTTCCCAGGCTGAAGAAACAGTACAATGTTCAGCCATTTGATGCATTTTTAGACATTTTTCAAATGTACAAGCTGATCTGTACAAGTAATAAGACACAGGACATGCCACCTCTCGTCTAACTGCCATTACATCCCCCTTTGACAATGGCTAGCAAGCTAAAATGTACATTTGCCCAGGTATCTCTGTTCAGACAGTGAAAATACATGTCTTTCTGTAGAAAAGAAGCACCGTTGGATGATAGAAACACAATAAAAACCTTTGGCCGCTGGGAATAGCCCTCTCATCCCAAAGAGATTTCCCCCCAAGGGTCTTCACAGAGGAGAGAGATAGGCGCTGGATTGCCATTACTGGTTTAACCAAAAAAAAAAAAAAAAGGCTCGAAAATGGCCTACAAAGGCAGTAGATTTCTTTTTTTGTCATTTAAACAGAAAACAGAGGGAAAAAAAGAGAAAAAAAATGTAACAAACACAATAGGAACAATTTAGGAGCATTTAGTATAATGTAAGGGGGCATCGCATGTTGATGACAAAAATACTATAGTATATTATGGCACAAAATCCTATCCTCCTCACAGTACAGTACACTTTATTGTCTTATTGATTAAGGAAGCTGTAGTATTTTTGGCATTACTATAGTACTTTCCAAATATAGCTTGATAACCAAGAGAAGTGAGGTTGGCATAAACTAAAAATGTCACTCACAGTAGTCACCAAGGTTTTGCTTCAGTGCTTCAAGTTTGTGTTCAAAAAATGTAGAAGGATCTAGCAGCTTCTGTAAGTACATGTTTATCAAAAATTGCATCGGAATAAAATGTTCCCTTATTCAAGTGGTTGCCGTTGCAATCCAAGCCTGTGTCTCTGCCTGTACTGTCGCTTTAACAGATGTTGTGCTTTGTGTTTTCTATTTTCTCCTCAAATATGGAGTATTGGTAAGTGAGGAAAGACACTAACAACATCCTAAACGCACGCATACTCCTGTATATGTCTAATACCATCGCTATGGTGCCTTTAAATCTAATATACATTACAAATTCATATGCTACAGTTCAAAAGTTTAGGGTCAGTAAAACTTTTTTTTTTTTATGCTTTTATTAAGGATGCATTACATTGATCAAAAGTGACAGTAAAAACATTTATAATGTTACAAAAATTCTATTATAAATAAATGCTGTTCTTATGAACTTTATATTGATCAAAGAATCCTGAAAAATATTTTGTCACGGTTTCCACAAAGATATTATGCAGCACAACTGTTTTTAACATTGATAATATTAAGAAATGTTTCTTGAGCACCAAATCAGCATATTAGAATGATTTCTGAAGGATCATGTGACACTGAAGACTGCAGTAATGATGCTGAAAATTCAGCTTTACCTGAAAAAATTACATATACAATACTAAAATAAAAAACATTCATTTTAAAATGTAATAATATTTCACAATAGTGCTGTTGTTTTTACTTAATTTGTGATCAAATAAATGCAGCCTTGGTGAGCATAAGAGACTTTTTCCCAAAACCCCAAACTTTTGAACAGTATAGTGTACATTTTGTGAATGGTTTGCAAATATGTTCTAAATTTGCACTGTTAAATTACATATTTGAAAATACAAGAATATTCTGATTGCTAACTACTACTGTGTTTGTCAGTATAGCAGCACTGAATTTGTGGTGATTTTGAGCTATACCTGTGAGAATCCTGCGGTCTACTGCAAGATATGGTTGAGACTACTGGCAAAATAAAATAGAAGCTTGACAGCTGTTCTCTTATCTGACTCGCCGTCTGATAAGAGTCACTTAATCCCAAAGATAAGATGAAGCATATAAGATTTTTTGACCGATCTTTCTGAATTTGAGGTAAATGAACTGGAGCAAAACCTTGGAACACAAGCATTCTCTTGTGATACATTAAGTGTAACGGAACAGAGAAGAGGAGTAAACCATTGGCGTCGGTGTGGACGTGAAGATGTTGGCTGGCTGAGCGAAGGTGGAAGGAGCTCAGAGTTTGGGGAGAGTGTGGCCTGTAATCTCTGGGACTTCAGAGGAGAGTGGCGTGGTCTGGGTCTGCTGTGTCCATACTAGCCAAAATGGCTTTCTGATCTTCTCGGGGTGGGCGACGATACAGCAGAGCGGAGAAGCGGGTGTACGGGTCCTGGCGAGTCAACTTTTTCTTCTTCTTGCGGAGGTAGAGAGCTTCTTCTGGCTGGAGGACCTGAGAGGTGTGGGGCTGCTGGGTCTGAGAGGGGGGCACACCTGTATTGAGAGCAAGACAGATGAGCACATGAGGATAGATGATAAAAAAATATTACAGGTCTCTCTGACTGGTCATAGCGCCATCTAAAGGTCATACATGTCCTAAAATTTGTCATCGCCCATGGCACCATTGTATCTCACACAATTCATCTGGTAACTGAAACCTGCGCTTCTTTCATGTCTCTCATTTCACACTGTGGAGTGGACTTGCTCACTCTTGTTTTATACAAACGCAACTGGTGCCATCTTGCATCACGGGTTTTTAACTGTAATGACCTAGGAGGATTTCATTTTTAGTATTACTAATGTTAGTGTTTGTCTTGTTGCTAGGCCAGTTGTTTTATACATTGTAATGGACTATTTTTTCTTAGCGGAGATAAGATAATGTACATGAGTGTTCAAAGGTTTGGGGTCAGTAAGATTTTTTTAAGTTTTTGAAAGAAGTGTTTTATGCTCACCACGGCTGCATTTATTTGATCAAAAATGTAAAATTTTAAACATTTATAAATTAAACATTTACGAAATATTATTACAGTTTAAAATAACTTTTCTATTTTAATATATTTTAAAATGTAATTTATTTCTGTGATGGCAAAGCTGAATTTTCAGAAGCCATTACTCCAGTCTTCAGTGTCACATGATCCTTAAGAAATCATTCTAATATGCTGATTGGACGCTCAATAAACATTTCTTATTATCAGTAATGAAAACACTTGGTCAATAATTTTGTGGAAACTGTGATACATTTTTTTTTTCAGGATTCTTTGATAAATAGACACTGGCACCTTTGATCAATTTAAAGGGTTAGTTCACCCAAAAATGAAAATTCTGTCATTTATTACTCACCCTCATGCCGTTCCACACCCGTAAGACCTTCGTTAATCTTCGGAATGCAAATTTAGATATTTTTGTTGAAATCCAATGGCTCCGTGAGGCCTGCATAGGGAGCAATGACATTTCCTCTCTCAAGATCCATAAAGGTACTAAAAACACATCTAAATCAGTTCATGTGAGTTCAGTGGTTCAATATTAATATTATACTGTAAAGCGACGAGAATATTTTTGGTGCGCCAAAAAACCCAAAATAACGACTTATATAGTGATGGCCGATTTCAAAACACTGCTTCAGGAAGCTTCGGAGCATAATGAATCAGCGTGTCAAATCAGCGGTTCGGAGCGCCAAAGTCACGTGATTTCAGCAGTTTGGCGGTTTGACAAACGATCCGAATCATGATTCGGCACGCTGATTCATAATGCTACGAAGCTTCTGAAGCAGTGTTTTGAAATCGGCCATCACTAAATAAGTCGTTATTTTGTTTTTTTGGCACACCAAAAATATTCTCGTCCCTTTATAATATTAATATTGAACCACTGTACTCACATTAACTGATTTAAACATGTTTTTAGTACATTAATGGATCTTGAGAGAGGAAATGTCATTGCTGGCTATGGAGGCCTCAGTGAGCCATCGGATTTCAACAAAAATATCTTAAATTGTGTTCCGAAGATTAACGAAGGTCTTACTGGTGTGGAACGGCATGAGGGTGAGTAATTAATGACATTATTTTCATTTTTGGGTGAACTAACCCTTTAACTGATCTTTGTTGAGTAGTAAGTATTAATAATTTCTTTCAAAAAAAATAAAAAATTCTTCTGATCAGCAGCGTACATACCAGTTATTAAAGTCTATGTGTCTAATCTATAGTATTTTGCAGCAAATTCATCTGTCATTTGGTAGAAGCAAAAACAGGCAGATGCCTACATGGACATGTTGCATCACATGCCATTATTAATGAACAACATTACACAAAGTTCACATTCGATTTGCATGCAGTTACAGTAAACGTAGTTGTTTCCTGCTGGGAATATGATTGTTTACTGATGCTACTTGATAATGTAAAATTTGGGTATTGAAGCAGAACCAGTTGGCAGTTACTCTAGTGCTCTAAACATGAACCAGCATAGTGTATCCGCATGTATTTAATCACGTCTTCTTCAAATGAAATTTATGTGCAAAAAAGGACACTGATACAGTGATCATGAATGCGATGACATGAGGAATTATTTAATCATGGTCGGGAGGATCTCAGACCAATTTCAGAGAAAATCCTCTGACAAAGAGGGTGCAACAGTTTTTATAAAAAAGGAACATGGTAAAGGTGACACAATTCATTACATCATTTTCCTCCAACTTAATTGGTTCTACATATGTATAATTCTTTGTTACTTGGTAGGAGCATATCTGGATACCTCGATCATGAGGTTAGACATACATAACAAAACTGGGCACCTGTCTAGTTTTATTTCTCCTTTTGTTATTTTCAGACATACAGTAATTCTAACTCAAGTGTTAGAGACATACAGTATCAAAACAATTATAAATGTTATCCCTGTAAGGACAGAACTTACATTGTTCCATTTGAGTTAGCATACTTTCATAGAAGGCAGTATGCAACAGAACAGATTACTACAGAGATTATGTTGATGAGAAAAGGCACATTATATTTTGTACAAGAGGCTTATAGTGTATGAATTACAGTAGTTTTTGACTTGTTCCTCACCTGTCTTTCGTCTGATCTTGGAGTTGTTATTGTTGATTCCGGCTTTCTTGGCTTTTTTCACTCGTTGATATCTCAGTGCTTCTATCCTCTCAGACCCTGCAGAGCCACTTGGTGCACCTCGATGTTTTCTGTACAGGGAGCAAAAAGAGGCAAAGCCATCACACAGGGGACAGGTAGTGCGGTGGCTTGCCATGTACAGTGGGTACGGAAAGTATTCAGACCCCCTTAAATTTTTCACTCTTTGTTATATTGCAGCCATTTGCTAAAATCATTTAAGTTCATTTTTTTCCTCATTAATGTACACACAGCACCCCATATTGACAGAAAAACACAGAATTGTTGACATTTTTGCAGATTTATTAAAAAAGAAAAACTGAAATATCACATGGTCCTAAGTATTCAGACCCTTTGCTGTGACACTCATATATTTAACTCAGGTGCTGTCCATTTCTTCTGATCATCCTTGAGATGGTTCTACACCTTCATTTGAGTCCAGCTGTGTTTGATTATACTGATTGGACTTGATTAGGAAAGCCACACACCTGTCTATATAAGACCTTACAGCTCACAGTGCATGTCAGAGCAAATGAGAATCATGAGGTCAAAGGAACTGCCTGAAGAGCTCAGAGACAGAATTGTGGCAAGGCACAGATCTGGCCAAGGTTACAAAAAAATTTCTGCTGCACTTAAGGTTCCTAAGAGCACAGTGGCCTCCATAATCCTTAAATGGAAGACGTTTGGGACGACCAGAACCCTTCCTAGAGCTGGCCGTCCGGCCAAACTGAGCTATCGGGGGAGAAGAGCCTTGGTGAGAGAGGTAAAGAAGAACCCAAAGATCACTGTGGCTGAGCTCCAGAGATGCAGTCGGGAGATGGGAGAAAGTTGTAGAAAGTCAACCATCACTGCAGCCCTCCACCAGTCGGGGCTTTATGGCAGAGTGGCCCGACGGAAGCCTCTCCTCAGTGCAAGACACATGAAAGCCCGCATGGAGTTTGCTAAAAAACACCTGAAGGACTCCAAGATGGTGAGAAATAAGATTCTCTGGTCTGATGAGACCAAGATAGAACTTTTTGGCCTTAATTCTAAGCGGTATGTGTGGAGAAAACCAGGCACTGCTCATCACCTGTCCAATACAGTCCCAACAGTGAAGCATGGTGGTGGCAGCATCATGCTGTGGGGGTGTTTTTCAGCTGCAGGGACAGGACGACTGGTTGCAATCGAGGGAAAGATGAATGCGGCCAAGTACAGGGATATCCTGGACGAAAACCTTCTCCAGAGTGCTCAGGACCTCAGACTGGGCCGAAGGTTTACCTTCCAACAAGACAATGACCCTAAGCACACAGCTAAAATAACGAAGGAGTGGCTTCACAACAACTCCGTGACTGTTCTTGAATGGCCCAGCCAGAGCCCTGACTTAAACCCAATTGAGCATCTCTGGAGAGACCTAAAAATGGCTGTCCACCAACGTTTACCATCCAACCTGACAGAACTGGAGAGGATCTGCAAGGAGGAATGGCAGAGGATCCCCAAATCCAGGTGTGAAAAACTTGTTGCATCTTTCCCAAAAAGACTCATGGCTGTATTGGATCAAAAGGATGCTTCTACTAAATACTGAGCAAAGGGTCTGAATACTTAGGACCATGTGATATTTCAGTTTTTCTTTTTTAATAAATCTGCAAAAATGTCAACAATTCTGTGTTTTTCTGTCAATATGGGGTGCTGTGTGTACATTAATGAGGAAAAAAATGAACTTAAATGATTTTAGCAAATGGCTGCAATATAACAAAGAGTGAAAAATTTAAGGGGGTCTGAATACTTCCCGTACCCACTGTATATTAAACTGGTCACAGTAGAGACCACATGGCTTGGTCAAATTACTCCATGAATCTCTTACACTCAAATGAACTGGACCAGGCATGGTCCAGTTTAGCATGATAAGTATGATGCAAAACATTTATTTGAGTGGAAAGAGAGGTATACTTAAGAATTTTTCAGGTATTTCCTGGCCAAAATCAATTAGTGATCAAATCAACATTTAAACAGAAAAATTAGTCAAGCTTATACAACAGGAAGGCAAAACGTAAATATATATTATTATATTATATCATATATTATATTATAATATCATATATATCATATATTATTGGGAAATGAATTTTGTTTTAAAATGTATACAGTACCTCAATATGGCAACATAATGTATGTATCTGTTTAAAGAGAAATTTTGAGAAATCATGACATAGATTGGGGTAATTCCAGTAGATTAACATACTTAAATACATGCTTTATAAATCCATTCTCAGACAGTTTAGTTTGTACAGTCTTCCCATCCAAATACAGTATGGAGGCACTTAAACCGGCAGCCCGCATACTCTGCCCCACACACACACACACACACACACATTCGCACACACACAGCTCTCACGAGGCACGACAAAATAACAGAAATAGCATTATAGAGGGGCCGTCCTTCTGCTGAGGCTGCCGAGAGAAATTAAAGGCCATTAGTAGAGGGGGAAAATCACAGCTTAGCGACAAAGCATTGTCATAAATGTGCTCATAGACATGAATACTGTCTACAATGGGCTTCACCATGCTGACAGGGGGAGAGATGGCGGGAGGGAAAAATGGCTACTTGGGAACAGTCACATAATGAAAAATAAAACAAAGCACTCGGACAACAAATGTAACAAGAATTTAATCAGATATTTGTTGGTTTTTCAAATGAAGAGCAATATTTAGCAATGGCATGCATGGCATTTCGCACATGGAACAGAACTTTAAAGGGGAATACTCCGGAAAAGCACTTCATTGGGTGAAAGCCACAACTTAAAAAGAAGCATTTTCTAGTGCCAATAGTACTTTCCCCATTGTAAAGGAAGTGCAGGCATTGTTTTGGAAGAAAACTTGCTTCACATGATTGTGAAATGTGTTCTGCAGTCCAAACTTACACAAAACAAGTGCAGTTTTATGCATACACTGCATATACACTAGATCAATCATGATTATACAAAAAAAGTGTTGCATTTAATCATATAAGGTGTCTGTAAAAGGCTAATGGATTTTAAATCACTTGAATTTGTTTCAAGTAATAATAAGCACCTACCTGAAATGAAGTGTAACATGCAACTCTTGCTTGAGACGGTCCCTAACGACTGGTCACCTTTATCCAGGATAGAGCTAAAATTCCCAGCCTCTGCAAGTAGTGTTTGTACTATCATTTACTATAAAATTTTTTTTAAAGCACATTTATTTTATATAGACAGAAATTATACCATGAAGGTCACCTTGAATCTCAAACCATGAGGACTTTTTAAATGGCAGCTTCTCACAAAATCGATATTCAAGCTGTTGATATTTTATTTTTTATTGTGTCTCAAGCATGAGGTTGTGTTGACCAAATGGTATGTGCTGGGCTTCCTAATCAATAACTGGGAAATGTACATATGCATACTAAGACCAGAATGCATATAGGCTTCAAGACTGCAGAACTTAAATGTGTGGCTATCTGAAAATTAAAAAACAAACAAACAAACAAACAAACAAAAAAAACAGGAAACTTGGTAATAAACAAAAGGAAAGCAAGACCCAAAGACTTGTATTCCCCTTTAAAGGACGAGGTGAATAAAAGCCCCACCTGCTGCCCCCCCCCTTTCAGACATGGATCCAACCCTTACCTATTGCGGTGTAGAGGACCTGGTCACAACAACGCTGCCCAGATAGCTGAGATCAATCAAAAACAAAGCAGGTAAGACTCGAGGAGTCATTAAGAATGACCAAATGCCCTATTTAAGATGATGACGACATTGCAACAGATGAAAGCAGACAGTCCCTGCAACACGATTCGCCCAACAAGCCTCCCCCTGGCAGTTAGAGCTGGGGTAACCTGGGTGACAGGAGGTGGGAGAGAGGGGGGAGTGTGGAAAAGGCAACCATGCGGTCAGGTTTCTTTGGAACAGGAGAGGACCTGTGCCTGTTGTGCTGGACACACCAACCTCAGCCTCCACATCATACATTCTGAGAGTCGTCCTAAAAAGCCTGGAGTTAGTCAAAACAGTGGGCTTCATTTGGACTGGGATTGGTCAATTTTATTGCACATGTGGGGTTCCTCCTGTTGGGTGAAAGGCAGGGTAAAGCATGACAGTGAATGGAAAGGCTGAGATCCTGTAGTGGTGTCCCTCTGATTCCAGGCTTTTTAGGGGCTTCGTTATTGCATTTTAAATCGACTTAAAATAGAACCTCTCCAGACACGTAGCCCTAAAAGGTCTGTCACCATGTCTGTGAAGCAAATAATTCATCAAGTCTTGACTTGAAATCTGTTACCCCACAACCACATTTGGTTGAAGTTGCTCACTTTGGTTTTAAGACAAGTGCTTTAAAGTGCTTCACAGACCTTATGAATGAAATTGGATGTCTGACATGAAAAGCTGCATTAGTGACACAGAAAACTATAGCACAACTTGTCTATGTAGAAAATGGTTTTGAATGGTTTTGAATAATGCAAGGCATCTGGGGCAGTGTATCTATGAAAGCATGAGTTCTAACATTACTAAAACAAGCTTAAGGCAAGCAGCAAACATAATTTTGCCCATGTGAGCAAACTGCAGCTTTAGACTAAAATCAAAAGTGTGGTTATTTCTGCACTGAGACCCCTAAAGGGTCCTAGATGTTACACTTAGGCCAGATGGTACATGATTTATCAATCCACATGCTACAGGCCTAGTGCACCTACCCTGAAGCTGATAACTGGGGTGGAGAGGGTTCTGATGGAAGGATCTCCTCCTCAGTCCTCCTCTGGGTTGGCATCTGCCCAAAAATGTTGCTGCTTTCTACAGGAGGTGAAGGGGACTGTGACGGATAGCTTGCCGCTGAGGTGGCAAATGCCATGTGGGATCGGTAGCTGGGACTTGCCCTTCGACTACCTTGGCCTTGAGCAGGTGAGGAGGAGGGGGAGGACCTCCTAGAGAAGCTAACTGAAGAAGGAGGTTGAAGGGTGATCTCAGACATCTCAGGAGGGATTTGGGGTTGGATGACACTGGGACGGGGCCTGGGGCGTACTACAATCTCTGGTGAGCCTTCGTGAGAGCTAATAGGGCTCTGAGTTAGAGGTGAGAGGCGGGATGGTTGGAGAACAACCATGCTGGGTTCCATCCTACGGGGCTGCCTGGGGCTAATCCTGGGTGTAAGCTCGTACCATCGGGTGTCCAGGCTTCCGAACGAGCTTGGGCCAACCATATGAGACACTGGGTCAGGGTAAGGCAAAACCGGTACACCCATACCGTGGCTTGTGTGTCTTAGCTGCCCTAGACTCTGTGCCTCTTGCATAGGTAAACGCTTGGCTGGAAGGCCCTGAGGCTTGACCTTGCTGGGAGACTTGCCGGGGCGGCTCTTTGGAGCCTCCAGCTGCAGGATACCAGGATAAGGAGATACTTGAAGGGTGGAGGGCTGGAGAGCACTAGGTGGAAGAACAAGAGGGGGAGGAAGGGGAGGTTCCGGATGAAGATGCAACGGGTGTGGGGGTGGAAAAATAAAGTGAGGACCCTCAATTGTGGCAAAGGTGAAATCGGGTCGTTGCCAGATGTCTGGAGAGCGCGAGGTGGAGGGATGCGCCAAGGGAAGGGTGTAGCCAGAGACTGCATAATGCTGAATCTCTCCCTCACCGATTTCCTCCGGGATGGTGGGATGGCCAAAAGGTCCCTCCAGGTGGTAAGGAGGAGAAGACATTACTGAGCTGAGAGGGCTGGTGTCCGGCATGTAGAAGGGAGGAGGAGGCTCAGGTTCCCCTGGACTTCCCAAATAGCTGTAGAACTGGCCATGGGAAAAGGCTCGGAAGTGAGGAGCACCGCGGATCTGCCCTGTAGCCTGGAGCCGACTGGTTTCCATGATAGTCATGCCTTCCATGGGCCTCTGGAAGCGGGGACTATAGGCTGGGGGCTGCAAGTAAGACTCCTGGCTAGAAGAAATGGGGGAGATCTGATGGGGTCTGAGGGTAGCCATCACAGGTGGCATGGGCCCCGGATCGTCATTCTCCTCATCTGACTGTCGAAATTCAGGGTACAGGTCAGACTCCTCCACAAAGGGAAAGCCCTCAATGCGCCGTGCCTTAACTGGAGTTTCCATATCTGTAGGATCCATGACAAAGCGCCCATCTGGGCCACGACTGATCAATTCAATTGGAGTGGTAGCCTCCGCCTCATGCTTAGAAACACTGTATTTCTTGCTAATTATTGCTCTCTTGGTCTTCTTGTATAAGGACAGCTCCTTCTCCTTGGCAGGACTTTGAGGAAACTTCTTAGCTCGTAAACCATCCTCTGAGGACTCTGAAGGATGTCCTATGGAGCGGACACTTTCTGGACTTATCTTTCCAGAAGATGACCTATAACAATGGGAAAGAAAAAAAAAGAAAAAGAAATGATAAGTCATAGACAACTGGACTTGGTTATAATATTGATGATGTTGCATCACTAATCCAAAAAGCCACATCCATTATCTGATTGGGAGAAATACCTGTGATTCAATTGTACAATATACCAAATTAAACCAACATACAATGAGAAAGATTCTAGTCTCAGATGCTCCCAAGGTACTTCATATACAAATCATAGCACACAATAAAGTGTGAAAATAAAATGCGAACACCTAGTATATTAGTTCAACTGTAAATTTGGCAATTAGATACAAATTACATAAACTTTTACAGGGACACACTGGAGTGACCTGAGATGTGTTGCTCAAGGTCACAATGGTGACCTTTGGGGTCCAACCTTGTGATTCCTAGCACATGGTCCACTATTAGACTACATCACGCCCACCACTCTCAAAGTGACAACAGGTAAGCATATAAATTAGCTTATTTACTTGAATTGAATGAACTGTTGAACAATTAACTGTTTCAGAAACTATTCTGACATTTGAAAATAAATAATTTAGATAACCAGTTGACCCCTGTGTAACTTTCTGCTTTTGGGCGTTAGAATGTCAGCATTAATCAGAATGATCACTGAAGTGGTTTGTTTACTTTAAGGTCACAATCAGGGGAGCTAAATTTAACCTATGATTTAGACTATTTACAAGTTTATCTTTTCAAAACATCTTTATGTTACCTTACATATTAGAAACAATTAGTTATCTTCAAATCAGATTGAAAAATGTTGTCTAAAATTGTCTTGAAAAGATTTGTAATTTTAGGCCCCAGAAAGTAACATCCTGAAACATATCAGAGAAATGAAGTTAAATTCAAAATAAGCCATTTTGTGCTCTATATGAGTTTGATTGTTGTTGTTGCTGTAATTTTCACTCTTTTTTTCTGGCTATATCTTGTCATAACTCATCCTTGTTAAGGCCTTATACTCTCTAGTCACCACTGTTTGAATATCATAATTAATTCAGTTTTAACACTATTGTTTCCTCAAAAATTAAATGTAGTGTTTGTGAGTGTGTATCGTAGGCAACATAAAGAATATATATATATATGAGTCCTTATTAATCATAGATGGTGACATTTTCAAAGACATTCAACTGAGAGTATCCATGTGACCAAACAACAAGAAATAACAAGCATAGTCCAGAAAAGAGAGAAAATCCAGAAATGTTAGAGCCATAATACTTTATTCAATAACAAATGTACATGTAATGGCTGAAGCTTTGTTTTTGCTGAATCATTACAGCATGCACTTTCACTTGTAATGGCTGCAGTGACGGAGCTTGGTTTCCATGGCAACTGCCTATTGATGACCACCATTCAGGTGCAATGACGTTATGCCTGCTCCAAGCAACAATACAGTGCACTATCAAGCAGGCTTTTCCCAAGCCAAGCAGAGGGAACACACAATACACACTCTCCAGTAAAGTCTAAACTTTTCACCATTGTTCTCACAAATGCTTAAAGGCAAAATTTACAATATGTCTGTTAAGAGAATGAAAAGAAAACTAAACATAGATAGATCTGATCGGATATTAACTTGCTTATCAACAAGACTGTGCTTTCATTTTGCAAGAGTAAACATGTTTTGGATAAAAACATTGATAAAACATCAAAGATTCAGTGTGTTTTAACTGTAATTATCCTTATCAGCTGATCATTTCAAGTTGTTGTCCTGCTAAATGTTGTGATGAAAGATAATGACCTCAGGATCGCTGACAGAAAGATGGTATCAAACGTTATAGAGAGGCAAAGAAAATGAACCGTCACCGTCTTTGCTTTGCCTTCCATGCAAAATTCTCCTGGAACTTCATAATGAGTTAAAACAATCTTCAATCTTTAAACTAAGACACAATTCAGATTCTACTGTACATGGTAAATTTATACAAACATATAGTTGCTATTTTAGGTCACACCATTCACAATCTTTCTGGACTAATTAGGCTGAGCATTCAAAAATGATTGTCAGGCATTACAATACCACAGTTCATTCAGTTTTTGGCACAGAATATCTAATTAAAAGCTCATTCTACTACTATCATTCACTGTTAAAAGCAATTCCAAATAACAAAGCAAAGTGCATAAACTTCACAATATACCAAAATTGTGCAATGTTTACGATTTATATAAGTTCAATCCATTAATAAACAAAAAATAACAAACAAAAAGCCATTTGAACACAGGAACACCAGTTGCTGCACGTTAACCTCTGGTGTGCAAGGGTGTGTTGGTGACATACAGGCAGTGGTTCAGATGCTTGGGAGGGAGAAATCTGAAACAAACATTACGGGGGTGAATAAGAAACATGAAATAGAGTCCAAGCCACCCCTTGGCAGCCTGTAGGCTTAATGTGTGCACCGTTGTTTAAACTATACTGTCAAATTTTGTATGTGTGAAATCATGGTAGATAGATAGATAGATAGATAGATAGATAGATAGATAGATAGATAGATAGATAGATAGATAGATAGATAGATAGATAGATAGATAGATAGTGGACCTGTGAAGGGAAAATATTTGGCAGGCAGACTCAGAGAGACCCATCATGAGTGAGAATAGTTAACTAAGAAGAACTGAGTATAAACTGTGGAGTCCTAACTAAATAGAGAAGTGACAGCATTTCAAGAGAATCAAAACACATCCACACCCTCATCTCACACACCAGCTGAGTCATCTCAAAGCAAAGGTCCAGCCATGTAATGGGTGACTTGGTGAGTTTAGGAAGCTGTATTAAGTTTGATTCAGAGAGGATTGTGTGTAAAATATTTGTAAGGAATTTTGATAAAAGCTGAATAATTTAAATAAGTCCGGTTGCTTGCTTAATTATGCATAAAAGTGAGTGTTATGAAAAGCTTTCATGAACAACTTGACCGAGTTCTGTGGAGAGGATTCCACAGCTCTCATCGCACTGCCTCATTATCAAATTAAAGTGCTGTGTCGCCCTCTGCAGGACATTAAAATCGATGCTTTAATCAAATTAAAGGCACGCTTCAGGTTCATTTCACCCTAAAATCTATAGACTGCATGTTTGGTAATGTAAATTTTTTTAAATCCCTCAATTTATAATTGGAAAAGGTAAATATACATAATGGAAGCCTAGTAAACAAACAGGTTACATTGTGACTAAATGTAACAGGGCTGTTGGTAAAATTCACAGTGCTCAGGACTAAGTTTTATAGGTTTGCCTAATGCAGTATATACTATAGAGCATATATTAAACTTTTTTTCTTGATTGTATTATAATAGCGCTTTTCAGAATATGCATTGTTTCAATGCAGGTTTACATAAAATCATGATGTTTCATGATAATGTTAATGTTCATTATATCTTAATATTTTCATGCCTTTTAGGCCCTGTTTACGCCTGGTATTAAGAAGCACTTTCGTCAATCCCATCACAAGTGTACAATGCTAAACACAAGTGTAAACAGGGTCTAAAACATTTTGAGCTTGTCCACATTTGACAACTTCCAGAGGTAGTTCAAACCAGTGGCGAGGCTACGTAGGGCCAGAGTGTCACTGCGGCTGGTCCACCCAATCAAATGAGACACAAAATAATTTTTTGTGGGAAAGGAAAAAAAAAAAAAAAAAAAAAAATCACGCATACATGACAATAATAATTGCTCAAATGCATGAATTTTAGTTGATGTCACTGCCAAAACTTTGCCGCGTGTACGTGGCTGCTGGTCAAGCATGAAAGTTTTTTTAATTCTGAATTGATTATATATCGCTTAGCCCTAGAAAGCAAAGAGTGGTCCCTTTATAATCACTAGAAAGCTGTCACTCATCTTAGTTCATTGCGATAACGTGATCTCACCAAGTTCTGTTATAATCAATGAAGCTGTTTACACTGCACAATGAATCTCGTTACAGACAGTAATATCTACTCTTTGTTTGTTATAATGACAAACATTCTTTTGTGTTCAAGAACTCAACAGATATGTTTGACCCCTCCCCTCAAAGAAATCAGGACAGAAGTGGTCGAAAGTGGACAAAAGAGATGGATTAAAACACTAGGTGTAAATGGGAATGTCTCCCTCGTCTACTTGCGATCTGATCTAGCAAAATGAATCCTAATAACAGATGTAAACAGGGCCTATAGTTGCATTTAACAGATTAGAGCTGGGCGATAATATAGTTTACATTTTAAGCGATCAAGTAGTTGAGATATACTATATAGAATCGCCCTACATGAGTACACTGTATATGTGGACAAAGTTGGACATTCTATCCAAGTTGGACATTCTTTATTTGAAGAGATGGATGATAGTTACGTTTTGTGATGATATAAATAATTGTACAGCTGAGATTTGCCATATACTATATATTAGGGCTGGTACAATACTATTGATGCATCGTGATTCGTTGGTCATTTCTGGTCATTTTCCAAATGCATCGCAAATCGATTCTGAGCTTAGTTTTTAACAGCAGACGGCGCTCTAGGCTATTTTTTTAACCGGATGCTCAAATGCTCATGAAGAAGGCCGCTCGTGCGTTCGGCGGAGTCTGATAATGTATTTGCACCTCAAAATGCTTTTATGACACGAGATTAATGTAAACAGCCCACTGCAAACACCCTTATAATTCACTTCAACTTTATCAAACTTTATGAATAATTTTTTTTATAGAAGGTTCAAGTGGTGTGTAAGGTTTCTAAAGCACGCAGTGCCATCTGCTGTTAAAAACTGAGCTCAGAATCGATTCGAGAGAGAATCGCGATACATACGGAAAATATCAGAATCAATCCAGAATCATTTCCTGATTCGCAAATCATCAATGTATTGTCCCAGCCCTAGTATATATACAAATAATTATACAGTACATGTGACTGTGTGATGAAATTGAAACTGAAGTGATGTAATGGAACTATCCCTAGTACTTTTACATTAGTTAAGCTATGCAAACACCACTCAGAGAAATAATTTTTGCACTACCTAGAGAACAAGTTCCACCTCAAAATAATGAATTTAAATGTAAACAACAAAGATTTACTTGAGCATTTATGTTTAAAATAGCACAAGCTTTACATTTCTGATTTGAAACCCTCTGGCACACTTGCCTGCTAGGCTTCCATTGTAAGTGTATTAATGTAAATGCGTTTATACAAACATTCATTCACACTAAAACTGAAACTGAACCCAGAAAGCACCTTTAATTTCACAGGGCTAAGCGTAAATGTGTGGGTCGGGCAGGGTGCCAAAAGGCAACAAATTCTTAAGTTTTGTGGGTCTCCTGTGTGTATAGCTCATGGGTTCACAGCCTGCCAAAACAACCGTGCCCAGCAGCGCACATGGGACGCATGCGACATAAGGCAGTGCACACTGCTGAACAAGGTGCAGGCACTCACAGAGGACTGGAGGGCGGAGGCCTGTAGCTGCTCCTTTCCTGGCCTTCCCAGTAGGGTTCTATGCCAGGTAGAGGGGTAAGAGGACTCCTGTGGCAGGAAACACAATAGAGACGGGAGGGACGGGGAGGGGAGGGGTCATGTTGGCCATCAGCGATGCTGCTTTCCACATAACCATTATCACAGGAGAAAAGAAACAGTGAAATGGAGAGATAGAAGTGAAGGAAAGAGGAAGACAGAGCTTCAGGACATAAGAAATGATAATGATCATGGGCACTGGACAGTTCATTTATTAAATGATAATGTTAATCATCTTTCACACATTTTAAGGCCTTTGCATGCAAGGATGTCAAGGCCAGCTTGGATCCATGCAGTCTTCTTGTTTTGAAAAAAGCATCTGATATACAG
>RJVU01035392.1:10113899-10153982 GCA_003731715.1 Anabarilius grahami
AGTATATAGATACTTAAGTATATCTGATTGTGCTAAAGTGGAACTATTGCAAGTATACTTTAGGTACACTTTAAATATCTTGCATTTAAAGACTGATATTATTCAAAGTTCATACAATCCTAATCAATATTGACATTAAAATACATTTTAGGCTTAATATTAAGAAATATGTATGGTGTACTGTACATATATTTAAACTATACTTAGTATGACATAAATGGGAGGACGGATCTCAAAAGTGAAGCTGCTATGTTAATATTTTCAAAAGTTAAATTATTTTCTACAATCCCCATTTAAATGGCTTGAAGTGATTTTTTTTCATACTAATAAATATTTTACAAGATACAGATACTAAATACTAAACAAATTGGCATGACCATGACCTTTGTTAAATATTTATTTTTGGATTTGGATTTTCAGTAAACATAAACTGTTTTGAAAGACTGAAACTATAAAAAAATATTGTACAGTTGTCTGACTATATTTAAACAAAAAGAACATAATACATCCAATATTTCTGAATGTGGACTTGTTTTAAAGGGTTAGTTCACCCAAAATTTAAATTTCTGTCATTAATTACTCACCCTCATGTCGTTCCACACCCGTAAGACCTTCGTTCATCTTCGGAACACAAATTAAGATATTGTTGATGAAATCTGGGAGGTATATTCTCATCCATAAACAGCAATTTAACCGACAATTTTAAGGTCCAGAAAGGTAATAAAGACATTG
Source organism: Anabarilius grahami (assembly GCA_003731715.1). Lineage (NCBI taxonomy): Eukaryota > Metazoa > Chordata > Actinopteri > Cypriniformes > Xenocyprididae > Anabarilius > Anabarilius grahami. The sequence goes on from RJVU01035392.1 coordinate 10,114,632, forward strand.
TTAAAACAGTCAACGTGACTGCAGTGGTTCAACCTTAATTTTATGAAGCGACGAGAATACTTTTTGTGCACCAAAACAAAAAAAAGAATTACTTTATTCAACAATATCTTCTCTTTTGTGTCATTCTCATATGTTGTCTACGTCAGAACGGCGACTCATTATTGGCCGGCTCCTGCATCAGCATCACACGCATGCGTCGTGGTGCTCACATGATCAGCTTTGGCCAATACTGAGCCAGCATTCGGACGTAAACACGGAAATCCTTCACTGTGCTTACTGCGGCAACTGCGTAAGGAAAATGACAGGGAAGAGAAGAGATTGTTGAATAAAGACGTTATTTTTGTTTTGTTTTTGCAAACAAAAAGTATTCTCGTCACTTCATAAAATTAAGGTTGAACCACTGCAGTCACGTCGACTGTTTTAACGATGTCTTTAATACCTTTCTGGACCTTGAAAGTGTCTGTTAAATTGCTGTCTATGGATGAGTCATATACCTCTTGGATTTCATCAAAAATATCTTAATTTGTGTTCTGAAGATGAACAAAGGTCTTATGGGTGTAGAACGACATGAGGGTGAGTAATTAATGACAGAATTTAAATTTTTGGGTCAACTAACCCTTTAATTCTCAATCAAAACGTTCAGTGAAGACAAGTTCATTCACATTACATCCATCAGATGGCAGCAGTGTCTCATCAGACCATCACTAATTCAGTCAACTCATTCCATTAATGTTTATGTGGGCCTACACAAAAATGTCAGAGTACAACATGATATTATGTGCAGTAAAATATCACAGTACAGATTCAAAATCCATAGAAATTAAAATCCTCAGTATGGGCACTGACCTGTGCTAGAGACTCCCACTACATTACTAGGCTCACTGACAAGGTCCTCCATAACTGCTATCACTCTGAACTCATACCAGGCCTCCTGTAAAACAATGCAGAGACATTTACAGTATGTTTCCTTTAAATAGGTGTATTACCTGAGATCACAAGAAAAATCAGTCCACTGAAGGTTCAGTTGTAGTAGATTAAAACATTGTAAGGAGTGTGAAATAATTGGAATAAATTTGCATCTGAATGTGACATATATGCAAAAAAAAGGAATTTAAGATAAGGCAAATTTTCTTAACTTTTAATTACTTCAAGAAAACCTTGAGGGAGATTTCCATGTCATTGTGCTTTCTTCTTTTAAATTTACATTTAAGAAAAGGTAATAAAAATATAATTGGCATGGTTTTCAAATGGTCATAAGAGTTCTGTTTGGTAACAGGGCAGACTAAATGATAACCAAATTTCTATTGTTGCGTGAATTATAATTTTAGGGCTAAAGCAATAAAAAAGTTAGTTTATAGTTAGTGTTTATTCTGCAGTAATACTGCAGCAATGCCAATACAAGCTTCGTGTCAAACTTCTGAAATAGTGATCACAGGCATACCTGAATCAGGTCTCTAGCCAGGAGCTCTGTCTCTCCAGCAGGGATTGCATCATCAAGAACATCCCACCTCTCCCCGAGGCGGAACTCCATGATGTAGTGATCAATTGGCGACGTGTGATTGGCTGGAGGGATCCATGTGAGTAGGACTCCCTGCTGTGTCCGGTTGGCTGTGAGGCACCGTGGTGGGGTAAGCAGCACCAGTGGTTCTGGGGTACTTATAGGAAATACTAGAGGGAAGAAAGCAAAACATTGTGTATTTTTGTGGAAACCATGATACTTTTTTCAGAATTCTATGACAAATAGTAAAAAAAAAAAGAAATAACTGATTTTGAAAATAAAAATTTGTAATATTATTATATTTACAGTCACTTTAGGTCAATTTAATGCACCCTTGCTGAAACTGCTGACCCCAACCGTCTGAACGATAGTGTATATATAAGCAAGAAATTTGCTAGTATTAGTTGCTACTATTAATATTTTTTCTAGTAGTGTTTTTTGGTAACACTTTACTTAAAGCCTTTATGTATAATGCATTATTTGTTTTCATAAATAATTGTAACCAAAGTTAAAAAGCATTATAATATTTGCAGATTTCTTGTTACATCTGAAATTGGTTGTTTGTCATGTGTTGGGTAAAAAGTATTATAATGTATTATAACTGTGGTTACAATTATTCATGAGACCACACAATGCTTTATAAGGTGCATTACAAGGCATAATTAATGCATTTTTATAATGCATTATATATAAAGGCTTTTATCTGCCAAAATTACCATTTCAAGTTAATCATTAAAAATGCTAATAATTTCAATGTTAAATATAATCTTTACATACAATAAATACATAAATTATAAATATGTACATTACAAAGTTATGATGCCTACAGAGGACTGTAAAGAAGCAGGGCCTTAAAATCATTGGTGATTCAAGCCATATTCTTCACAAAGAGTATGAGCTGATGCCCTCGGGCAGGAGGTATAGGGTACCAACCTGTAAGTTGAATAGGTATAAATTCTCTTTAGTTCCTCTATCAATTAAATTATTGAACAATAAGTCATGATAGGTGTGTGTGTGGGGTAGATGTGTAATGTAATGTTATAGGTATATAGTGCAATATTGAAATTGTGCAATGAGCAATGTTTTGTTTTGGGTTATATGGATATGAGTGTAACTGTATGGTGGACTGCATTGTGTTGTAAATTAAAGGTATGTGTGTTGCCCTGCTCTCTCGATGGCCCAAGACAAATTTCTCCAAAGGGAGACAATATAGATTAAAGAAATTCACTTGAAATGACTGACTTTCAGTTTTAATGTTTTTTGTTCCTTCAAAATTTAGACAAAATATAGGCTAATTTATCCATTGTTGACATTAACATTAAAAATGTATCAGCTTATCTGTATCAGTCAGACTTTTAATATCTGGGTATCTGTAGAATAAACAAAATACACTATATGGACAAAAATATTAGGACAGCTGACCATTACACAAACAAGAACTTTAATGACATTGCATTCTAAATACATAGATATTAGTATGGAGTTGGTCCAACCTTTGCAGCTATAACAGCTTCCACTCTTCTGGGAAGGCTTTCTACAAGATTTTAGAGTATTTCTGTGGGAATTTTTGCCCATTCATTCAATAGAGAATGGGCTGGAATAGAAAAGGGCCTTCCCCAAACTGTTCCCACAAAGTTGGAAGCACAGCATTGTTCAAAATGTCTCTGTATGCTGAAGCATTAAGATTTCCCTTCACAGAAAACCCCTGAAAAACAACTCCATACTATTATCCCTCCTCCACCAATCTTTACAGTTGGCACATTGCAGTCAGACAGGTAATGTTCTCCTGGCATCTGCCAAACCCAGATTCACCCATCAGGCTGCCAAACAGCAAAGTGTGATTCGATTTACTTTACACTGCCCATCCAACGCTTGGCATCGTATTTGGTGATGTGAGGCTTGCATTCAGCTGCTCAGCCATGGAAACCCATTCCATGAAGCTCCCGTCGCACAGTTTTTGTTCTGAAAAATATGCTACTATGCAAAATGTGTCCCAGTACTCAGTGACCCTGCTCTGTGACCCTTTTTGTGGCTGCTGTTCCTAAACACTTCTACTTTCCAATAATACCACTTACAGTTGGCCGCTGAATATTTAGCAGGGAAAAAATTGCACAAACTGACTTATTGCAAAGGTGGCATCCTATTACGGTACCACGGTTGAATTCACCGAGCTCTTCAAAACTACCCTTTTTCCACATATGTTTGTAAATGCTTGATTTTATACAGCTGTGCCAATGGGTCTGACTGAAACACCTAAATTCAATAATTAAGAGGTATGTCCCAATATTTTTGTCCATGGTGTATATAATATGGTGTAGTATAGTTAGGATCATGTATTTGTTGCTTCTTTAAGGAATCGGTGAGGAATCAGAATTGTTAAGTGTCAGATTTTCAATTGTAATCATTACATTTTTAGCGTTTCTATCCCTACTATAAATGGACTTCTGTCAGGCAGAGATGAACTTGTCATTGAATGTTGGATCACATGGGTGGCCAACCTAGAGTGTTCACAGTGACGACCTCGCTGAACGGGCCCGTCCCCAGCTTGTTCTGGGCCAGGACGCTGAATTGGTAGGCCGTCTCGGGCTCCAGGCCTTGCACCAGGAGCCAGTGCTGCCCGCTGGGCACAGGCATGGACAGCCAGTCATGCGGTCCTAACTGCTCCCTCTTTACCCTGCAGGAGAAGTCACATGCACAGATGGAAAAAGTTCAGCACAGCACAAGCACACATGCACATACGCTCGGATAATGATTATCACGTCGCTCACAACACTGATGAGAGCTCTGCCTGCAGCTTGATGTAAAAAGACAGCTTGTTTGGCTCAGTGTGAGTGTTCAGTGATATCCAATAATACAAAACTGTCTCACTATTTCCCAGAGGAAATCCTGAGGAATGCAACTGTTTTTTCAACTGCCGATCTTTACAAAAATATCTTCAGTGTGCCTTGTACACCCTTACAGCCCTTTTGTCTGACTCTCTTGGGAATGAACTATGGCTTGAAATGAGTCTTATGGATAATACATCTCTTACAGGAAACAGTAAGGATGGCTCCAATGTTGTGGTTAAATGGAATAGAAAGTATATTTTAAAGGATTAGTTCACTTTAAAATGAAAATTACCCCAAGATTTACTTACCCTGAAGCCATCTTAGGTGTATATGGCTTTCTTCTTTCTGATGAACACTATCGGAGTTATATTAATAAATATCCTGAAGCTTTATAAAGGCAGTGAACGGGGCCAACGAGTTTGAAGCTCAAGAAAGTGCATCGATCCATCATAAACGTACTCCACACAGCTCCGGAGGGTTAATAAAGGCCTTTTGAAGCGAAGCGATGTGTTTGTGTAAGAAAAATATCCATATTTAACAAGTTATAAAGTAAAATATCTAGCTTCTGCCAGACCGCCTTCCATATTCAACTTACGGAAAAAGCATAATTGACGTTGCATCAGTTACGCTTGTTTCGTAAGTTGAATACAGAAGGCGTAGGACGCAGCATAAGCATTAAGAACTGCGAGAGGCGTTACACTTTCTTCGTAAGTTGAATACAGAAAGGCGGTCTGGTGGAAGTTAGATATTTTACTTTATAACTTGTTAAATATGGATATTTTTCTTACACAAATGCATTGCACTGCTTCAGAATGCCTTTATTTACCCCCGGAGCCGTGTGGATTACGTTTATGATGGATGGATGCACTTTCTTGAGCTTCAAACTCTTTTCCCTCGTTCACTGCCTTTATAAAGCTTGGATGTGTCAAGATATTTATTAATATAACTCCGATTGCTCATCAGAAAAAAGAAAGTCATACACCAAGGATGGCTTGAGGATGAGTAAATCTTGGGGTAATTTTCATTTTAAAGTAAACTAATGCTTTAACATTTAAATTTTTTTATCTATTGCTCATATCCGTTGCAAGTGTGACTGCATCTACAACCAGTATGCTGATAAACTACTGCTCTCTGCAGGCATGGAATGACGCCTGCCGGATGTCCAATTGTTCCTATTGGTGTGAGTCATAATATTCCACCGAGGTATAATTGATCACTTCCTCCATGCCCTTATAGCATGCGAGTTCACAGGCTCTTGAGATGTGTGTTATTCACAGCATCTCAGCGGTTGCTCAGCACCTCTCCTGCAAATGCACAGGAAGTAGCAGGAACATGGCAACTACCTGCGTCAACGAGGTTGACGGCAGCTGTTCTTTAATCTCACGTGGGTCACCTTTAAAGGCCATTCACACACAACCTTTAAAGCATGAGTCACACTGCCCAATGTTTCAAATGACTCCTTTAGTCAGCTCTTGGCACAGGCCTCCGATCGTTCGGATACCCGTGGTGGACACATCAGGCCAGCGGATGATGATCTAAGAAGAAGTTGGAAGCAGAACGGTGAGGAAGGCCTGGCCCTTGGGGGAGGATAAACATGCTTTCTTTTATCCTCCTGGAGGGCCTTCTATTCTTCTTTAGCTTATGCCTGTGTGGAGTGCTGCATTAGTGGAAGGACTCAAGTTGGTACTCGTTGCAGACTATGAAGAAATGCTGAGCGCATTCAGTGTTTCCTCATATACTGTATGACATCGATCTGTCTTGGATTGAAACTAAATTTAATTCTGATCTTGACAACGTACATGGAAATAAATACAGATATGTATCTGATTCCTTGATGAGTGACAGCCACTGAACGCTGACAGCCACTGAACGCTGACAGCCACTGAACGCTGACAGCCACTGAACGCTGACTGCCTGTGAGATCTTGGCTAAAACAAGATGGCGCCGCTGAGTCCGGTCGCCGTCCAGGTCGCTCCGCTTAGATTGTGTTTTTATTTACTTTTTTACCTACTTTTGCTTTCTCTTTTTACACACATAACCTCTGCACTGATCACTTACGACAAAAGAACACTTTTGGACATNTCAAAGAGATACTAGATAATGTATATTACCACTACTACATTTTTGAAACAATTTCCAAAGAGATGACCACAAGCACTATATGTGCAATACTTTAAAAAAAAACATTAATAATAAGTCAGATTTGAGCAGAAAATCTGCATGGGCACTACAAATATATCTATGTATAAACCATTAATACAGTAATATAAAATATCAATCAAAAGTTTGGGGCTGGTAAAATTTTTTTTATTTATTAATACTTTAATTTAGCAAGGATTCATTAAAAGTGAGAGTAAAGAATTTGACATTGTTACAAAACATTTATATTTCGCATAAAATCTGTTCTTTTAAATATTCTATTCATTAAAGAATCCTAAAAAAAATCATGGTTTCCACAAAAATATTAAGCAGCACAGCTGTTTTCAACTTTGATAATAATAAGAAATGTTTCTTAAGCACCAAATCAGCATATGAGAATGACTTCTGAAGGATCATGTGACTCTGAAAACTGGAGTAACAATGCTGAATATATTAAGCTTTGCCATCGCAGAAATAAATTACATTTTATAATATAGTCAAATAGAAAAGAGTTACTTTAAAATTGTAATTATATTTCACAATATTACTACTTTTAATGTATTTTGATGAATGCAGCCTTGGTAAGCATAAGAGACTTCTTTCAAAAACATTCTAAAATCTTACCGACCCCAAACTTTTGAATGGTAATGTATACAAACTTCCCCTTCCATCTCATATAATGCCTAGACTTTCCCCTCTTTTTCTCCACGTGTGTCTCTAAACTCTCAGACTAAATTTCATGACTATTTATAGCTCGAAAAGGACTGAAATCTGTCTCCAGGGCTTGTGGCGGTCTAAACCTGTTCATGCTACATTCCCATGAAACAAGGCTGCCATCTGTTACCTGGTGTGACATTGCAGAAATATGTTCTAAAATAAGTAGCAAAGACTCCGTTTGAAGGAGCTTTAGAGACAAACAATTGAGATGTTCTTGCTCGTACCCACCGAAGCAAGCATACAATGGTTATTTGCGAAGCATATGTCATTCTATAGGGGCAAGAGCACAGAGAGCTATAGAATGCTGATATTCCGGGTGAATATCGCAGAGGACAGCACTAAAGGAGGAGCAGAATCACAGGGATGCAGAAGCTCTGGCATGGGCGGCAGAGAGATGAAGAGAGGCGAAGGAGACGACTGAGCGAGGAGACGAGCGTGCTGCTAATTGAGCCAGAAGCGAGAGTTTGCTGTTATGGATCATGTCATTAACAAAAGAACCTCTGCAAACTTTAACCTCTTTAAAACCTGAATGTCACCTTACCAAAGCAAGTAATGAAAACTATCAAATTATGGTACAGTAAATACTTACTTGTAATTGTTGGTTCTCTGCATACGGTTAAAATATCAAAAACTGTTTAGCACTGAACTGCGAGAAGGCACAAGACAAAGTCTTTATAATAATGATCATACATCACATATCTCAGAATCCGTCATAGTTCAGAATCTATCAGGGCTTAAAAAATACTGTATGTAGTACAAACTGGAGGTTCATAGCACCTGACAAACATTTGCAGTTCAATAACCTGTTAGCATCTGAAAAGTTCTATTGCACTTAAACATTATTGTTTATAACTTAATTTGATGTTTTGTCATTTATCAGGATTAGTATGTATACTGTTTCCTGCAATTTACAAGGATAGTTCACCCTCATGTCATTCAAAACGTATCTTTTTTGTGTTTCACAAAAGAAAGAAAGGCATAGATGTTTGGAAAGACATGACAGTGAGAAAACCAAGACAGAAAAACTTTCATTATTGAGTGAACTTTACCTTATTTTTCTCACTGTATGAATGGGTTTGTATACGTATATGAATGTATACAGGTCAATGACGTGACACTACTTTTTTGTGTCTATATGGTTTGGTTCATTTTAAAAGGGTTAAAATTTGCAAATTACATGCATACATTCTCTTTTTTGAGGACCAAGTTTAAAATTTCTGGTTTTTATTCATTTTGAGAGAATATTTGGGGGATGATTGCAATAATGTCAATGTGGGTTAACCGTAAAAACTTGTACTAAATAATTTATCTTGTTTAAAAAAGGTGAAATTCTCAAATAAATTCTTAATAATAATTCTCAGTAAATAAAAGTAAATGGAACACCATTGTTCTGGATATTATAATTAATTTGGGGAATCATGTGAGTCAAGTCAAATTCCTTAAGTGTCAAGGTGGTGTAACCACCTTTCAAGGAGCCATTTTGTTAAAATTGTGCAAGAAGACCATGTGACATGAGTATTAACTTTTTTTCTTTTTAAATATTCCCACCAAGGCGTAAACCGGTTACACCATTTGACATTTCAATTTAAGATCAAATCTGACAGGCATTATCATGGACACCTATGTAAGCACATGGCCTTGGTGGGAATATTTAAAAAAGTTAATACTCATGTCACATGTGCTGCGTCTCAATTCGCCTACTTATACTACGCCCTAAAAGTATGTACTCTTTCTGTGAACAAAAAATACTTACTTTTGAGTGTGTAGCAAAAGAGTAGACAAGCTTTGGGACATACTATCACGTCATACAATTGCGTCTTTTCTCTCTGTCGCATCCTGTCACCGTAAACTGGCCTGTCAATCGTCTTACATCCTCCACATTTCATTTAGCTAATTTCCTACCGTATCGGAGAGAAATGCAGCACGTTGATCTGCAGTCGCGGGTCTTTCATGTGGAGAACTCTCCTCATATTAATGCATAATGATGCATTTAAAAGTTAATGGCCAATCGGATCTTTATAAAAGTCCACATTGGTATTTGCAGATGAAAAATAACACAGATAACATTAAATAAATATTTTCTATCAGGTTGAACTGATACTCTCAGCGTCGATCACGCATATCCGCCATGTTTTGTAGTTCTGAAATGAATCCACGTCCAACGCGCAATGGGTTGTGGGCAATATTAGCCTTTATAGTGTGCACGGATCCACACTTCAAAAATCTACCAGAAACAGTAGACCATCCGGGGACTTTTGGCATACTCTTTTCAACATACTATGCTTTGGGACACACTTATTGTAATCTCACATACTATTTAGGATGGATAGTATGGACATTGGGACCCAGGGATGGTCTTCTTGCACAATTTTAACAAAATGGCTCCTTGAAAGTTGGTTACACCACCTTGACACTTAAGGAATTTGACTTGACTAGTTCATGATGCTGATTAAAGATGTAATATAAACTAACCTACTATTTGGAACTATTTTTATTGAGAATTTCACCTTTTTTAAACAAGATCAATTGTTTGGTACAAAGTTTTTATGGTTACACCACACTGACATTTTTGCAATCATTCTCCAAATATGGTCCTCAAAAAAGAGAGTGTATGCAAGTAATTAACAAATTTATTTTGAAATTGTAAATTTAATTAAACCATATGGACACAAAACAATTAGCGTCACATCATTGACCCATACACAAAAATATATAGCTATAGCTAGAACATACATATTTTAGGAAGGGGGTCACTGTCATTAAATAAACAAAAATAATAACAATAAAAACCTTACCCTAACATACTGTAAATGTGGCTTCCATAGCAATGTTACAACTATGGCACGCCAAACTCAGCAGTAGACTGTTCCTTCTAAATCACATGAACAGTGTGCTGAAGTGTTTAAAAAGCAGTCAAACTGCACACAACACCAAAATGGTCTTGTCATTTAAGGTACTTTGCATGCAGTTCGACTCATAACGACTCTGTGGAGGGATTTTACTGCCTGATCATTCCATTCCAATTCTATCGTTATGAGCCAGATTAACATGGCCAGCATGCTAGCAAACTGCTCGTAGAGAACAAAAAACTCAATAAAGAAAATAGTGGATCTAGACTAGTCATGGAATGATTGTCTTTGTTCAAGTCTTTCCGGGAATAAATTATTTGGAAGTTATGAACAGGCCTTTGCATCAAACTAAACAGTATTTCATTCATTATAAGCACTACAAAAAGTCCTAACCATGATATTCTACCCATAATCATCTCCTTAACATTTTAGCTGCACTGTATGGAGGGCCCTGCTGGTCATCTCACCCCTAGGGGAAAAGGTTTTGCCCCGTCCCACACCGTGCCCCCAGATGTAGCAGCCTCACAGCAGCAGCAGAGCTTAGGTCAACAGTTAGGAAAAGAAGCAGAAAGCAAAGCATGCTGGGATGACTCACACATGGCCGTACCAGACTGAGAATGTCTGCTCAAAGCCGCCATCGTAACCAGATTCCCACGAGACGTTGGCCGAGGTCGTCGAGACCGAAACGTGGACTTTGGCGGGGGCGTGTGGGCTTGTGCCTGTGGGAGGAGGACAGTTTGTGTCACACTCGATATAAACACACACTTGTACACAAAAGCTAAAGCAAGGCCACACACATTTCATTTCATAAGCGTTGTCTTGTAGAAAGCCCTCAGTCAGAGCGATTAGCTCACTTGTCTTAACGCAAAACACTTGCGCTAGCACAAACAAACAGACACAGTCTGCATCATTTATCCTTTATCTCTTATTCAACAGCTAACCGTTAGCCTGTAGGGATGCTTTTGAGTAAAATCCCTCAATACTAAGACACTGAAACATTTCTATGAGTCCACACACAGCATATACAGTAATATCCCTCAGAGACCCAACCTACCAAAGCACTTTTATATAGAGAGCTTTTTACTGAATAGCTAAAAGAGAAAACCTACAGTTTAGCCTAGTCTAGTTTAGCTGCTGATCAGAGACTCAAAGTTTCTTTAACTGACAGCTTCACTGAAGCTACACAAATTCAAAGAGTGTCCAATAGCACAGTGGATACGCCAGGGTAGTGGGCAGCAATAAAAAGGACTGAGCTGGCAGACAGTGTTGTTATATTGTTGCTAATAAAAGAGACCTGCATGTGCATATTCTGCATGTAAGACTACAGCAGCTACTGTTAATACAAGTAATCTTTGCACCAAAAAATAAATACTTTTGACAAGTATTTTTAAAGTAATGTGCTCCATGTGACATGAAGTCTCCAGTCATATGACAAGCAGAATACAACTCACTTTTATTCAGTAACCTGGCTACTTTTTTTCAAAATACATTAAACATGGGTGAGAAATATGCCTGCAAACAGATATAAAGCCTACAGAGTTCCCATAGTTTTCAACCAATGAATTTTCCTTTTTGCTTGAGATACTGTATAAGGATTATTAACTGGATAAGGATTTTTATTTATTTTTATTTTTTTGACAGTTCACAACTGAGTCATTCAGACTGATTTGTGAACCTGAAGACCAAAGCCTTGAAAGAACAATTTACTCAACAAAGTTTTAGTGAATAGCAGTTATTGTTGAAACTAAAACTATAAAAAAAAATTCTGGTATTAAAAATAAAACTGAACTAAAATAAAATATAAATATTAACTGAAGCTTAAAAAGTAGAAATTATTTAGATAAAATGTAGAAATTCTAAAATATATAAATTATTTAAATAAAACTAAATCTTAAATAAATGTAAGCTAAATATAAATATTAAAAAATAAATAAAATGACAAAATTAAAACTGAAAATATAAAAATAAAAGCTACTTCTAACAATACATAATAGTTTACAAATACTGTAATACTAAAATAACACTGGAACACACCATCAATATTTACAACACTACTATGAGACGCGATAATGTCAATCAAAAACCACAGCCAATCAGAAGAGCGCGTGGGCGGGCTCTCTCGGAAAGCTCCCGGCACTCGCAATGAAATGGATAAATACATAATCAAATTAATGAATATTACACCATTTTAACATTATTAAAAATATATACTGAGTTACTGAAACAATCTTTGTCATAGAATACACTTGTTTGTTCACAATGAGTTGACAGTTTGAACGGTCTTGTTTCGTTTAATTTATTTTGAAGATCTGAGGTGAATTCTCCATTTTTGTTGCTTTCAGTATGGCTATAAAAGACTCAAAGCGATATGCAAACTCACATTAGAAGCTTTTAACATTAAGAAAAAGCACATAAAGAGTACCTGAAATTATTATTGTTATACTTTGTGTTCGCGCCGCGACGTCACAGAAAAATAGAAAATAGAATCGTCGCGTTTCGCCGTCGCGGCTAGTTAGGACAAAAACTCTGATTAACATGGAAAAGATACCTTTTATCGCATGTCGCGGCATTGCGTCGCGTGTAGTAAGGACATGAGAGTCAAAACCACTGTCGTTCATGTGTGTGTGTATATATATATACACACACATACATACATACATACATACATTATGTACCTAACAGAGTTGAGTCTGTATGATGTAATATGATCCAAAAACATTGCTGTATGGAAGAATCATTTTATCACAAGTAATGTTTGTGCATAATTGGGTTGCCCCATTTGTCTCAACCACTCCTACCGATTACTAGGAGGTGCGTGCTGGCAGTGATGCTCGTGGCGACATTGGAGGCGACACACTCCCACTCCCCGTGGTCCTCCTTGCTGAGAGATTTGAACTGTAAGCTGCCTCTTGGTAGGACGTTGTGCTTGCTTCTGCTGGGCTTCCCTACCTTCTCCAATACAAGAAAACAGTTCTAGCAAGCGGTTCAGTTGGATTGACAATGATACAGGATCCATAAGGATGCAGCTTACCTTTCTCCATGTAATGTTGGGGTATGGGTCTCCTTCTGCCTCACAGGGGATGACCAGCTCTCGACCAGCCTCCTGCCTGTACTCCCCTCCAGGAACCACCAGAAATTTGGGTGGGTCCTATCCATCGCCAAACGTTATATTGATGCAAATGGATTATATAAAAAGCTTGAATAAAAACTACAACTGTTATTCTTTACCTTTAGCACCAGGGGGGCGGGAGGGGACTGTCCCATTGTACCGAGGCTATTGTAAGGCACGCAGGTGTAGGTGCCGAGAGAGTCCTCTGTCACCTCAGACACTCGAATGCTCCCATCTTCCATTTGGCTCCAGCCAGGGTACTGTAACAGAGAGAAAAGTCCCATCACACCCAGCATATAATCAGAGCAAATCGTTTTCTGAAGCTCAAACAGTACAGCATAACGCTTGCAACGCCAAGGTTTTGACTCCCAGGGAATGCACAAAACTAACACTACCATTCAATTCACCTTTCATTTTGTGGTCAAAAAGATTTTAAATAGTTTTTGAAATAAGTCTCTTATGCTCACCAAGCCTGCATTTATTTTTAAATTTATTTTCAAATGTAATTTATTCCTGGCAAAGCTGGATTTTCAGCAGTCATTACTCCAGTCTTCAGTGTCAAGTGATCCTTCAGAAATCATTCTAATGTGCTGATTAGGAAAAATAAATTCTAATTACTATCAATGGTGGAAACAGATTTGCTGCTTAATATTTTTTTGTGGAAATTGATACATCATTTTGAGGATTCTTTGATATATATACAGTTCAAAATATCAGCAGTTATTTAAAATAGAAATCTTAACATGAATCTCTTTACCAATCAATTTTGATCAATTTAAAGCTCCTGTCCATAACTTTTTATGGTTAAAAATGATCCAAAATAAATTTTTTAGCAAGTACATAACCAGCCAGTGTTCAAAACTATCTCCTTACCTTAGCCCGATTCACAACGGTAAGCTTGTAATAATGTTTTATAATTCGGGTGGTACTGGTGGGTTTTTGCGGGAAATTCAAGCACGTCGCCGTTTGTCTTTAAGTCATTAAATCACGTCTGTTTACATAAAGAAGAAGTCCCAGCTAGTAGGCTATATCGCATGTGAGGCGGATCATTTATAGCCTTTTCTCACAGCAGCTGCAATAATTAAACTTATCATTTGGATGGCGGATTGCATGGTATGACAAATTAACGTTAGAGATTAGACTGTACAGAAATTGAAATCTACAGGTTACACACTAAATACACAGTCACGCAATGCTGCTGTTGTTAACTTACAATATGAGATCAAAGTATAATAATAATAATAATTTACATGGTTTGACGTGATCCGAGCCAAGCAATCATTAGATTTAATCACCATTGGCAGCACGATTTATTGTAATGCTTTTTTTTTTTTTTACTTAGTTGGTCAGAACAAAAGAGGCAGATTTGTTACTTGTTCAGATGACATTTTCCAGTGAAAATTCTAACTTTTGTCATACTTCAAGACTACAATCTGTGATTCCGAAGTACAGTATCCACACCGGTGTGGTGACTGACAGCAAACATTAGATTCATCTGTGCTGAGGAGCCGTGCCGATGCACAACCCACGTAAAGATGATAATTCTGCAAATAACTGCAATTGCAGGTTTCAAACAGAGATGGCAACAAAGAGGCAAAACTTACAGACTGCAGCTTTAATGTGTCCTTGCTGAATTAAAGCATTACCTACTTCAAAATAAATGAATAACTTTTTGACCCCAAATTTTGAACGCCAGCGTATTTTGAATATAATGTAAATTCCTTTGGAAATAAAACATCAAGTGCATGTACAATGTAAAAATTTAAAATTTAATAATCACACTCAGTATAATCACAGTATGAAAAATCATGGCACTGTCAAATCATCTGCAGTCAATTTGAGTGCAGTGGACATTGAAAAATATCACTTATGTATGAATGTACTAAAAAAATTGAAGGGACAAATAATTAACCTTATTAGCTTGGATCATGAATATTAATTAGGTGATGTAATAATTGCCTAGTCCTAGCGGAAAGACAGGTATAGTAAGTGGGTGTTAACCATAACCAACCATTAGACTGTTTAGTATAAAGGTCATCATTTTACATGGCCGGGTACAGCTTTTTCTTCATTCTGCATCTGAAATGCCACCAAAAATGGGGGAACAAACTTTTAAATGTACTAAAACCACCTTGTTATAATGGTTGTTACGCCCCTGACAAGCTGTACAAATATTGCATTCATTGAAATGTATGAAGTGGATATGCTCGCAGTGCTCTTGGGATGAAACATGATAAGCCAACACGTTTTCAGCCGCATGGACACTATCCTTAAAGCCAATTGCTCTGAGGAGGAACAGGCTTTGAGAATGTAAGTGATATCCTGTTCCTTCATTAAGGTCAGTTATTCCCCAATTGGCTTTATTGAAGAAGAGCCAGTGATCTTTGTCTGTGTGAGACTATGAGATCAATGTATCCTGTGAATGAAACTCATCTCACACAGCTGCGAGAAATCACTGAAGCCCATGTGACAGCATCTGTGAAAACACTGAGATCATTGTCCAGCTGGGCTCACCTTCTCTATCCGCAGAGGCAGGCCATCTTTTTTCCACTTCACTGAAGTGACAGGCGGGTTGGCATCCACCGGGCAGCGGATGTACCCCGGCAGTCCGATGGCCACGTAAATAACGGGCGGCATGTTTATCACACGGGCAGGGTCTACAGGACACAATGAAAGTAGAAACATAAAATATAGCATAAACACTGAGCTGTTATAAAATTAGACATCCAGGGTTTTGTGCTTTGTTAAACTGTCTGACAGATGAGAGGAGTTTGTACTGGATGACTCTCTGAGTCATTAGTCTGGAACATTTAGCACAAATCCTCTGAATGAGTCAACTACTAACGGAGAAATACACTAATAAAGAGTGTGAGATGAGATGAAAAGATCTGAACTAGCTCAGACTGAGACTATTACTCAGCTAATGAGAGTACAGCACAGTAAATGCCTTGGGAAAAGATAACTGAAATTCAAACAAAAAAAAAAAATTTTCGGAGGAAATGTGAGTGGTGTTTTCTCATGTAAAACTCTCCAAAACAAACACAGTTGAAAAGACATGGCTAGGGTGTTGTGTGCTGTTTTTTCGTTGAGAGAGCAAGAAAAAAAAGACTCCAAATGCCTATGAAATTCTAGTCACTTGATATGGCTTGCTTTTCTAGTTGACTAAACAGTGACACTGAAGATTGGAGTAATGACTGCTGAAAATTCAGCTTTGCCATCATGGGAATAAATTACATTTTAAAATATGTGACTCGTGCTGGCAAAATGAATCACAATGAGCAAATTTTCAAAAATGTGTTATTGTTATTTTCACATACTCTATTAAAAATCCTTCAAAATGATGTATGATTTGTTGGAATTCGATAAAAAAAAATTACTGAGCTACACCTGATTGAAGTCAACAGAGTCAGCAAAGTAAATTTTGAGAAAAAACTAGTTAAAGTGCCCCTAATTATGCATTTCTGAAAATTACCTTTCATGCAGTTTGTAACATAGCTCTAAGTGAATGAAAACATCCTGCAAAGTTTTAAATCTGAAAATGCACCATATATAAAGTTACTGTCTCTTAAAAGTAAGAGTCGACTCTGAGTCAATTAAACGAGTCGTTTGTAAAATTAATCCCAAGCCGTTTCGTTGTGATTGCACGTGCAGACACCAGGGAAAATTTGAAACCCCTTCAACACTGCCAATACGTGAAGAATCAGGGCTTAAAGTTCATCTTTACAACGATACCACAGCAGTATAGCCCGAACCTTGTGCTGTGTTCCCGTCATTTTACTGTTGACTGCTTCTTCAACGTAAATGCGTTCAATGAGGGATTCACAAGCCGGTTGTTATTGAAGGATGGGCAGTACCCAGTTTATTTGGACCAGCTTCTTCCTCCTCCGAATCACAACCTGTAAGTATTATTAATAATTGTTGCCGTTATGTTCTCTGTAGCATGCACAATATGTATTTGTTTGTGTACTCTTCGTACAGTTTGTAGGTCTCCGGCTAACCAGCTAACAGCAATATGTGTTCACTCACAATTGTCTAGAAATGTGTCAAATGTTTGTAGTTGTTATTACTTGGAGTTATGATAAAGAATAGAGCAATACGTTGGTGTACAACTGCAGTGCTTTATCAATACGTTTCTGCGTTTGGCTAACGCATATACCATGACTGTTTGGGTGTTTACCACCAAGCTGTGGGCTAGGTTCACTAACATAAACATAAAACAACATATTTCCTCTCTGAGTCTTTATTTTTAGAACAGAACAGAGCAGAGCACCATCATTATTATAATACAATGCAAGTACTGTATTGTACTCCGTGTTAACCAAAAGAAGTCATCTGACCAATCACCGCAGATTAGCGTCACGCAAAGGAGGGGTTTGGAAAAATGAATCGTTGAGCGAGTCGTTGAGCAAATAAGGTAAAATAAATGCATATTATAAGACAATGAAAGTGTTTTTTGACCTTGCATGCATGTAAACCTTTTGTAGGGGACTCCCAAAACAAAAATAGGAACCTTTCAAATGGCACTTTAAAGTTTTCTGAAGGTTCCAAAACAAAATCACATAGCAACCATACCTTAAAATCCCTGATAATAACACCTAATTTGGCATGCACCTCGTCAAAACCAAATATCTATTGGAAAATATATATAGATATATATACAGTGCTCAGCGTAAATAAGTGCACCCCTTTTGAAAAGTAACATTTTAAACAATATCTCAATGAACAAAAAACATTTTCCAAAATGTTGACAAGACTAAGTTTAATATAACATCTGTTTAACTTATAACATGAAAGTAAGGTTAATAATATAACTTAGATTAAACATTTTTCAGTTTTACTTTGCAAAAATGAATACACCCCACAACAAAAACTACTACATCTAGTTCTTTGAATGGCCTCCATGATATTTAATAACAGCACCAAGTCTTCTAGGCATGGAATGAACAAGTTGGCGACATTTTGCAACATCTATCTTTTTCCATTCTTCAAGAATGACCTCTTTTAGAGACTGGATGCTGGATGGAGAGTGATGCTCAACTTGTTTCTTCCCCATAGTTATTCGACTGGGTTCAGATCAGGAGATATACTTGGCCACTGAGTATAGAGTCCCAGTAGTCTTCATCTTTGTCAGCATGGGCCCTGGCAAAACCTAGGCGGGCTTTTTTGTGCCTGTGTTTTAGGAGAGGCTTCTTTCGTGGACAGCACCCATGCATGCCATTCCTCTGCAGTGTACGCCGTATTGTGTCATGGTAAATAGTCACCCCAGTTTGGCTTTCTACTTCTTTAGATAACTGCAGTGAACTTGCATGCTGATTTTCTTCAACCCTTCTCATCAGAAGACGCTCCTGTCTAGGTGTTAACTTCCATAGACGACCTGGACGTCTCTGTGAGATGGTTGCAGTTCCATCTTTTTAAAATTTTTGTACCACTTTTGCTACAATATTCTGACTGATAAGTAAAGCTTTGCTGATCTTCTTGTAGCCTTCACCTTTCTGGTGTAAAGAAATTATTTTCTTTCTCAGGTCTTGTGACATTTCTCTTCCATGTGGTGCCATTGCTGACAGCATGAAATGGAAAGGGGTTTTAACACCCTTTTATAGTCAACTGTCTGCTGGACATCTGTATGATGAATAATTAGACATTTACATTTACATTTACATTTATGCATTTGGCAGACGCTTTTATCCAAAGCGACTTACATTGCATTATACTATACATTTGTATCCGAGTATGTGCAATCCATGGGATCGAACCCATGACCTTGGCATTGCTAGTGCCACGCTCTAACCACTGAGCTACAGGAAAGCTTAGACTCACCTGTGGTTGAATTCTTGTTAAATTAGACATTTGTAGTCTAAAATTTAGCTTTGCTCCAGAGACTTTCAGTGGAGTGTACTCATTTTTTCAACTTTTTTTCCCAATATTTTACTTCAATATTTTGAAGTACTGTAATTCTGTGTATATCGGGATAGCACGCTGTCTGAGGCGCCTTTGTGCGCGCGCTTCGGAAGTGTCACTCAGCGCGAGTAAGATCGATTTGTTTACATCAGCATGAGTTTGAAAATCACATTTCATTGGTTCAGACTCATGGCATCAAAAATGAATGAATATTCATAAAGTTGGAATGCTGTGCTGTGCAACGATACCAAACTTGGACTTATTAAGTTGCTGGCGAGTGGTGAAGCGAGCAGAGAAAAATTGCATTTTTCATGGTCAAAGGAAAGGTACTCCTCTCAGAAAACATACATATAAAGATACTTTTAGATGTTTAATTGCTATTTGAAGCATTGGGATCGCTAGATGTGGGCTTGAACTCATTTTTGTGAAAACCTCAAATTCGACCAAAATCAACATTTTTGACTTGTTTTGTGTGTAGCTCGTAATTAGCTCGTGCACATTCCGACATATTTTGCCAGCACAGGTGACATATTTAAATACAACACATTTATTTTGAATCGTAATAATATTGTACATATAACTGTATTTTTATCAAATAAATGCAACCTTGGTGAGCATAAGAGATAAAAAACTTGAAAAATGTAGCATCTCGAAACTTTTGAATGGTAGTGTAAATAAATAAACACTCCATTAAACACTATATTATTCTTTCAATCAACTGCATAAGCAGAATTGTGAGATATCATAGGCAATGAAGGATATACTGTATTTACTGCCATCAAAAAAAAAGCCACTATTAATACAAGGTTCTCACCAGTTCCTTTGTGCCGCAAAGCCCAAAAAATGAACAAGAGGATGATTTCTGATAACTTTTTCCTTCTTTATATTGTATAAACCACATCTGAAGCGAAGACTATCAATAATGCTGTAAAAGAGATTCAGTCTCGTGTGACTCATAAATCACTGTCTCTCATTAGTGAAGACACCAGCCAACCGCAGCATGTTGGAGAGCAAAAGGGAGCGGCGCTCCGAAACGAACACTTTGAAGAAATCCACTGCTCCATCTTTAATGCTTAGCAAAGTACCCAGGTCTATTTTTAGCTCAAGTGGAGCTGTGGGACGGGATGATGGGAGGAGTGGACCAGAAAGAAATGTAGAGTTGAGAAAAGAACAGAAGAAAAGGTAATCGTAAGGACATAAGGACAGGACTGCTGAGGATAAGAAAAGAAAAGGAGAAGGAGGAGGGAAAAAAATAGGAGCAGACCTGCAATGCCGTCAGCTGTCTATCGGGGCCGCCAGCGCCCACGCTAACGGCCTGCCAGAGTGTCTACAGGTGACGTCACTGCAGAGAAGAGGGTTTCCACACAGGATGATGTCATCCCTTTACATTCCCCCCTCCCTTTTTCTCACTTACTGTCAAATTCACTTTCTCTGCGCCTCTGCTTACTACACACATGGGCGGCCAGAGTGTGTGCCGGTGGATGAGACGGTTTCAGAAAACAGGTGAAAATTCCTGCAGTCTGTCCCTCTCTGGGAATTCTGCTATGATGTAATCCCTTTCCGCCACTTCAACTGAGCCAAGCCGGTCTGTCACAGGCTGATCTGCTTCCTCCGAGCGAGGGAATTTGAAATGTCTGTTGCCTTGGATACCACAGCCAGTTTTGCAGTGCTCATTCCCATCACTATTTACTGCAAATGCAACATGTTTGGGTTTTTTTCCCCCTGCTTTTTTCAACAACGTCTAGAAAAGCTTCTACACGTGGGTTCTTTGCATCAGTCTATCGGCGTGGAGGACGTGAGCCGTGACTGAGTGATCTGCTAGCTTACTGACTCAAGGTCACTGTTTCAATTCTGCTCCAGACTCCGGGGACAGAAGGCCATTCCAATCTCTCGGCTGCAAATAGAAAGCGTCAGCGGCAGTTGAAGCTAATGCGCCCTTGTGCCCATGTATTGAGATGGAATATGCCGGGAGACTAAAGTAACCCTTTCATCCATTACAAAAGATCACCATGTGAGAAAAATCTGTTACGTATCTCTGTCATCCTGAATACATGATCCTGATGTGAAAACGTAAAAATGATCTGGCCCATGATGCAAAGGCATAATCTGCTGGTGATGGTTGTTACTTAATTTTCATGCTCAATCCAGTGAAGCGAATGTCACAGATTCAGGATGAAGGAGAATTCCTCCTCTATTACATCATGTATGACATTACGTAATACAGAGTAGGCAACTGGGAATTACTGCTTCATCTAAAATGAATTTGCTATAGTGAAAGGTTGTTATCGTATCATGTTAAACAGGACATCTTCATTCAGTGTAAGTTTACAAAATCACTTAAGGTGGTATATAAAAATGTCAGATGTTCTTGGTTGTAGAAGCACAAGGATCATTACCAAATCTAGTTGATCATCATGTTCAACAAAACAGAACCACTTTCACTTTTGCTCTCAGATTTTTGAGCAGTGCTGGGGAAAGTTACTTTTAAAAGTAATGCGTTACAATATTATGTTACTCCCAAAAAAAGTAACTAATTGCGTTACTTCAGGGATGCAAACACATCAGGGGTGAAAAAGGTGAGAAAGATGCGAGACATCCCATATGGGGGATGATGTTGGGTGGTGGGGGCTCTTGAGAGATATACGTAAAGTGGTTTGTGAAACGCCATGTCTTTAAAATAAGAAAACATTTCAGAATCCTGGATTAAAATGGATCATGATTGTCCCAAAGCCTTATTAATGTGCAGTAAGACTTCATCCAAGTCTTTAAGATTGTACATTTTAGTATTAGTTCAAGTACAAATTGTACAAGTACATTTTAAAAGTCACTGGTCGCCACCTACTGGCATAACAATGTAATAAAATCTTTATTTGATGCGTAACAATAGTTTCAAAGGTCATTTACTCATTTTCATCGCTGCTGCAAAATCAGTGTTTGTATCTGGCTAGGGTCTGCTCATTGTTCCGAGGTGGTTCTTTCCATTTTACACTGGGGTTATTTACCCCACATTATTATGTTTCTTGGTGTCACGAATACGGTCTCTGTGGCTTCCTCCGATCACCACCTGAGGGCACCCTCGCCTGAGTACTGAACCGTGCTGGACTACATTACCCATAATTCCCACCTGGACTGATTACACATGCACCTGATCCATATCATCCGGGACTATAAAGGATGCACACACACACACACATTCGCGAAGTCTTGTTCTGCCTAGTCTGACATTTCTGAGCGTTATTTACTATTGTATTGTTTCCCCGTGTATGACCCTGGTCTGTTTACTACCTCTGCATTCTGTTTGCCGCCTGCCTCGTGATTCTACTGCCTGTCTGCTGGATTATCCTGTCTTGTCTGCCGCCTGTCCTGACTCTCTGCCTAGTACTGATTCTGATTACGCCTCACCTCTGTCATTGTATCTGCTGTTCTCTGACCCTTGCCTGTACGACTACGATTACTCTTTAATAAAGCTGCACATGGATTTCTCCGAGTCTCCCGTCCCGTTACACTTGGATCTGCACTATTCCCTTCAAAGCAAACAAACCAGCGTGTCTTTATTGGTTGCTTAGTGACGGTTGTGTTGTTCAAGCCAGAAATGCGCAGATTACATAAACTTCACCAGCAAATTGAGTGAACATAGTTTGTGAAACATAACCTGCCAAATTGCCTAGTGATTTGACATCGTTACCCTCCACAGCTGACTTTACCCGCATTTTACAGGTGTTCATTTCAAACCCTGTCATTACGAAATTGCACAGAACATCTTGTGTGGGTAAAAGCAAATTGTTTAATTACATTATGACAATATAGTATAGTGTAGGGCTCAACTAAAGTTGTATTCGTTGGCAAAATGGTAGCTAATGTTAGTAGCGTTATCCGAGTTGTTTTTAGAATAAAAAGTATGTTTGATTTGGTGGACATAATGCTAACAACGTTAAAATCAAAACAAGTCAGCCGTGTCAGGCTTATTAACAGTCCCAAGCTTTTTATATCGATGAAGGTTATCATAACACTACTTTGCGAGATTCTTACGTTAAGGAGATGACTAGTCTCTTCAGTCGTATTCACTCTTCCCAGGAGCATTGCACATGGTGAGAAGCCAGGAGGTCGGAGTATTTTTTGTTGTTTTTTTTGACAACTGAGAAGGCGTTATTCTCATGATTTCTTTCACCGTGACCCTGTCCAAAGACTGTCCTCTCAGACCCCACCCCACCCCAGGTACAGGAGAGCTGTCAGTGAATAAATGTGAAAAAGTAACTTGGATATTTTGTCTTAAATTGTATGCATTACTTTACTAGTTACTTGAAAAAAGTAATCTGATTACGTAACTCAAGTTACTTGTAATGCATTACCCACAACACTGATCAGCAGGATATATTGACAGGAAGTAAAAATACCAAATCAATTATATTCTGGTGGTTTCTCGCCTACACTCCACAATATATAGTTTTTTAGGGGCACCAGCAAAGGATAAATGTTTTCAGATGAAAGACAAAAATCTAATGTCGGTAAGATCTAGTGGTGAATCAGCAGATAGCTCTGCGGAATGACTCACAATGCACTGTCAGGTATGCTGATGCAGAAGGTGGGCGGCCAAGGCTGTTACTCGGGCTGCAGGTGTATCTACCAGCATCCTCAGGTTTCACCTGGGAGATGATGAGCGAACCGTCGATCAGAATACTCACTCTGCGCTTTAGATCACTGGAGAGAGAGAAAGAAAGATTGACAAATAAGAATCAAAAGAGACAGAGCTGAATTAGCACAAGTAGTATCAATAATGATGATTCCCATAACTTTACATTACTTACAAGTAATTACTGCAACAAAGCTTACCCAAAAAATAAAAAAATTATTATTATTTATACTACATAAACTACTGTTCAAAAGTTTGGGGTCAGTAAGATAAAAAAAAAAACTTTTATTAATTAAATTTAAGACTTTTATATATTAAATTAGTCAAAAGTGACAGTAAAGACATGTATAATGTTACAAAAGATTTCTATTTCAAATAAATGCTGTTCTCCGTCAAAGAATCCTGGAAAAAAATCATGGTTTCTAGAAAAATATTAAGCAGCACAACTGTTTTCAGCATTATTAATAATAAGAAATGTTTTGTTGGTGAGCATAAGAGACTTATTTCAAAAACATTTATAAAAATCTAATCGACCTCAAACTTTTGAATGGTAGTGTACATTCTTTTTGTGTTCCACATAGTGGAACAACATGAAAGCGAGTTAATAAGGACAATTTTTTGTAAACTATCCCTAAAAATATACAGTATATGCCTCTCTCTCTCTCTATTCCTTATATGACCTTCTAAGTCATAGGGCTGGAGCCTTTCCCAGAGGCAGGGGAAAGCACCCTGGACAGATGGCCAGTCCATCACAGGGCTCTCACAGACACAGGCAATTTTTGACTGTCCAATTCACCTAACCTGCATGTCTTTGGACTGTGGGGGAAACCGGAGTACCCAGAGAAAACCCACGCTAACATAGGGAGAACATGCAAACTCCACATAGAAAGGACTCAAACCGGGGACCTTCCTGCTGTGAGGCAACAGTGCTAACCACTGAGCCACGTAAATGCCTACATAAATTAATTTTAAGCTAGAAAATAAAGCACAAAGCCTCGTGAATTACAGTCTACTCTTTCAACAAGAACAGATGGAGTGTCCGGGGCAGAGATCAGAGGAAAAAAAAAAAAAACGGTTCAGTGGACAAAATGCCTGCGTGGCCTCTATTCTTGCCTGTATGTCCACCTGTCCTGCTGCACAGAGACTCTATTAGAAAGAAAAAAAACATAATATCCTTTTTCTATAGAGTGTTCAGACCTTGCATGAGGGCGTCTTGAATGGCTCAGGGCACCGCTACTGATAATCAGTGCTAGTGGAGCGTATGAAGACACAAGCGCCATGTCACTAGATGTTATAGAACAGCGAGCCATGAGAACCTGAGAGGGTCTATGTGAGGCTACAGTTATCGTCTATCGTATATGATAGTGGACATTCACTTTGTGCCCTTTTCTATTCAAGGTTAACACAGAGGACACACTATTTTATGTACCATTTTTGTGTGCTATGTTTTTTATGCTTACTAGTCATTCATGCATTTACCTTAGCAAAATGCTAATGTGTGTGAGGAGTAGCTTCCTATGTTTAGCCTTTCCAATTATTTATTTATAAGTTTCTATTTAAGTTAGGATTCATGGCCTTCAAAGTATTTACTAGAAAACCTATAGTTTCATATATATGTTTAATCCTACAAGTGTGATTAGGGACAGTGAGAATGAAATTGTTATTTGGCTAATATTAATGTATTACTTTATACAGTTGGTCCAGCACCTTACTTTCAGTCCTTCAGAAAATTCTCACAGGCACACACAGGGCAAAAGAGACACGAATGAGACAATCTGAGGAGTGTGAGACCTCCAAATGAGTATAATGACACACGGACACATGCACACGTGTAAATACACGTGGAAAACACATAGCATAATGGCTGCGTCTCACTCAGCTCCCTAGCTCAGTTTTCAGGGCACTGATCAGGGAGTCAGACATTTTAATGGCTGTCTCATTTGCAAAATATTTCCAGTGCACTGAAACATTCACTCCCTAAAAAGTCCCACAATAAAAACCAGGGCACATTAATGCTCACTATGTTCCCTTAATGCAAGTTCTGATGCGTGAAACAAATCACGTGAGCCAACTCACTACACATAATGGCACGCGATAGATGTTTTTAAAAATACAAACCGTTATTGAATTATATTAACATACATCGCTAGAGAAGTAATGAACATAATCTATCTATTATAATTTATTTACAGCTGAAATGTTGCATGTATATGTAACGAGCAAAATATTTATCATTACAGAACATTAAAGAACATTAAAAACTAAACTTAGAATGCTAAAACCTCACAAAACCAAATATACCTTGTAAAATTTCACCTTTTTTTGCAAAACATTCAGGGGCGATTCTATGATTTCAATTGTAGGGGGCTCAGAGCTATAAGATGTTGCTAGTTTAAATATTTTGTACTGACAACTCTTTAAAAATAAATGTAAATTAAAAATGAATCTGTTTATCAATAGAAGGACAATACTGTTAAAAAGTTTGGGGTGTGTAAGACTTGTTTTATGTTTTTGAAAGTGTGACGAGCAGGGCGGGCGAGAGCCGTGAGGGAACGGCGCGAGGCCGGTGACGCGAGTGATAATGAGCATCAGCTGCGAGTCGCACCGGCCTCGAATCTCTCACGGCTCTCGCCCACCCTGCTCGTCACAGAAAGAATCTCTTTTTAAATACATTAAAAACAGCAATATTGTGAAATATTATCATAAATATCATTTACATTAACTGTTTTCTATTTGAATATATTTTAAAATGTCATTTCTTTTCCATTATTATCAATGCTGAAAACAGTTGTGCTGCTTAACATTTTAATGGAAATCGTGATACTTTTTTTTTCAGGATTCTTTGATGAATGGAAAGCATTTTTTTTTTTAAAGAAATCTTTTGTATAATAATAATGTATTTATTAATAATGTCAATTTAAAATGTCTATCTGACCCCAAACTTTTGAACAGTGTGTTCCTCTAAATACAGCTCAGCGACACATATGATTACATTTCTGTTTTCTACGAACATTTCTCAACACAAGGGCTTACAAAATGTTTGACCAAAGCCTAAAACAGTATCACAATGCCCATAGTCCCTAATGGCAAACTCACTGATGCCTCAATGATGATGACGAAACTACATGGACTGTGACAAACTCCACATGGACACAGGACAGTGGGGGTATGGTACAGTAATGAACCCGATCATAACTTTACTTCTTGAAGAAGACGTTATCTTCCTCCCAGAACCAGGTGTACGTTAGGTTGCCAGGATATGCCTCAGCCTGACAAGTGAAGAATGCATCCTGGGATATGTTTACGGTTATGTTCTCTGGCGGTGAGACAATAAATGGGGGTCCTGAAATAGAAAAGAGACACATTATAAATCAGCATTGCATATCAGGAAGCGTCACATCCTATTGGAGCATATAGCAATCTCAGTCTTCTTCAAGGATAAAAACAACTAGAGCTGGAGAAAAGATTTCATATGAGTGTTTCCAATCATGTATATTTTTTATATGTTCTTTGAACTTAACAGCTGTTAAACAAACAACATAATTGTGGAGTGAATCAAGTGAATATTGTATTCAGTCAATGCCTCATACTGGATGCAGGGTTAATATACACAACCGATCAAAAGTTTGGAATAATTATGATTTATGCTCACCAAGGCTGTATTTAGTTGCACAAAAATACAATAAAAACAGTAATATTCTGAAATGTATTACAATTTAAAAGAACTATTTTCTGTTGTAATATACTTTTAAAATGTAATTTATTCTTGTGCTGGCAAAGCTGAATTTTCAGCAACCATTACTCCAGCCTTCAGTGTCACATGATCCTTTAGATATCTTTACATTACTTTATTTTACATTACATTAAAGGGCTCATGACATGAGAAATAAAATTTGCCTTGATCTTTTTGACATATAAGATGTCTTTGTACCAGTAAAACATCTCGCAAATTTCTTCCTTGTTATAAACAAAGCATTTGTTTAATCAAGCTCCAAAAGATATTGCGAGATCTATTAAATATATTTGCAAATGACATCAATGAATAGTTATAAATCATCGCACTACAGGCTCCGCCCACTCTAAAACCAGAGAAACTGATAGGTGAATAACTCTGATGTAGAAGCACCTAACCAAGTTTAATCCTAAACTTGGTATAAACTGTAAACTTGTCCCTCAAATCTGACTGGTTGATAGGAATGATGTTCCAGGATCAAAAAAGATGTTGATCCAGGAAAATGTTGTACTTTGTGAAATTACGCTCACCTACATGGTAGTATACAGATACGCGTTCAGTTTCTGACATACTCCAACACGCTCAAGTCTGCCGACAGCGCGACAACTGGAAGAGTGAAAATGTGATGTGTCCAGTTTAAATCAGATCAGCCGCCTCATTTGAATAACACTGGCTAAGATGATAAGAGTTCTACCCAGAATCTGCAGCGGCCTACCAACAGATCTCACTGTACCGCCCACTGTGGGCACCGCTTCAGTTAGCAGTGCCAGTGTAAAGAGAGGGCTCTTCTGTGGAGAAAGCATGCAGAGAGCCCCCCATGTAGGCATGGACTCTACAGATGCTCTCTGTCCTGCTCTACAGCACACACACACACACATTACAGTACAAAAACGAGCTCACAAGACAGCCATCGTGTCTGCAAAACCATGTTTCTTCAAATAGCCGCTTTTATGTCTCAGCAGTTGTTCCTTTGCTAATTTTTGCATTTAGTATTTTTGATACTCTTCAAATGCCTTTTATATATACATTTTTTATTGTTTTACCCTTGACATTCAATCTTAAAACAATGTGATAAACTAGTCCAGTACAGAAATTCATGACAAATTCATGTTTGGTCCGGTCCACACTTGAGCTTCTGGTAAAGCACTACCTATTACAGAAGAACAGACCATATGATCACCATGTAAAGTGACCAAAGTTTTTATGATGATAGCAAAAATGTGCAGAAGAACGTACTTGATATTAACAGCCTTTTATTATTATTATTATTTTTTTTTACTATTTCGTCAATAGGGCTTAAGTATGGAAGTCCATTTCTGCCTCAGTTGAAAAATATGATGATGAATCAGTAAGCAATAATAATGAGAAACTTTCTCATAATAATAACAACTTAGCATCTCGTTAAATTGAAAATATTTCTCATAATAAAGATTAGGCATTTCATAATAATGAGAAACATTTTCATAGGTAATATTTATAATGAGAAACTTTCTTATTAATGCTTAGTATCTTATAACAATGAGAAACTCTTTCTTGATTATTGTTAGCATCTTTTAGTTGTTACATGATGGTTGTGTATATAAAGCGCACAAACAAAAGAGAATCAGATTAACAGTCTTTAAAGACAAAATGCTCAGAATAACAGAGAAACAACCAACCTTACACAAATGAGAATGGACAAAGTACTAAGGAGAACTCAGGGCTTAAATAACAAGGAGAACTATAATGAGATAATTAACCAAACAAGTGAATGTAATGATGAATCAGACACACTGGGAAAATAGGTCAAATTAAACGCAATGAAAACAGAGCATACACGTTACAATAATGAGAAACTTTCTCATGATTCATGCTCAGTATCTCATAATTATGAGAAACTTTCTTAAAATGTACTTTATGTTGTAAAATTGAGGTAAAAAAAATCTAATAAATGACTTAATATCTCGCAATAATGGGAAACTTTCTTACAATTAATGCTTAGTATCTCATAATGATGAGAACATTTCTTAATATGTACTATGTCGTAAAATTTAGAAAAAAAATCTAATAAATGACTTAATATCTCGTAATAATGGAAACTTTCTCATAATTAATGCTTATGATCTCATAACAAGGAGAAACTTTCTTAATATGTACTCAATCATAAAAATTTGAAAAAAATCTAATAACTGACTTAATATCAAGTAATAATGGGAAACTTTCTAATGAATGCATAGTATGCCATAATAATGAGAAACTTCCTCATGATTATTGCTAAGTATTTCATAACAATGATAAACTTTCTCTTGATTTATTGTTAGTATCTCATATTGAAAACCTCATGATTAATTATTAGTATCTCATAATAACTGACTCAATATTTCGTAATTAATGGGAAGCCTTTTCATAATTAATGCTTAGTTTTTCATAACAATGAGAAACTTTTTCTTCATTAATTGTTTGTTTCTCATAAGGAAAACCTCTCATAAGGTTTCTCTCTCATAAGAGAAAAAAATCAAATAACTGACCTAATATCTCGTAATAATGGAAAAATTTATCATGAATAATGCTTAACATCTCATAGTATCTCATGCTTTCTCTTGATTAATTGTATCTAATAATAATAAACTTTCTCATGAGTAATGCTTAGTATCTAATAATAATGAGAAAATATGTACTTAATTTGTTGTAAAATTTAGAAAAAGTCAAATAATTGACTTACTATCTCGTAATAATGAGATATTTTCTCATATTTATGAACTAACATGCCATAATAAAAAGAAAGTTTCTCATAATCATGGCGGAAACGGGCTTCTATATTAAAGTACCCCTTCATCAACACAAAATCAGTGTTGATAGTGTTCCTATTATACTGAATATCATTTAGCATTATAAATAGCCATTATTACAATTATTCACTTTAAATCAAAAACCTTCAATACAGTGGGGGGAAAAAGAAGAAGATTAAAACAAAGCAGAAAAATGGAATGTAGTTTTAAAACTGCATTTAGTTTAAAACTGGTTTGATTGGCATTTGATGGGAAGGAAAAAGGAAAGAGTTATTGTTATCTAGAAGTACAAAATAAGGTTAATATAGAGGATATCTGCCACCGAAATCCAATTTTAATCTTTTGATAGCCTTTAAAATCTTTCCAAAGAAAGTATATTTATGATTATGCTTAGCCAAGGCCACGGATCAAAGCTTTGGTTAAATGAATTGTTTTCATTAACATATAAAAATGTTGACAAGTAGATAATAAAAGTAATCAATCCATTGTCTCATTGGGTTACATGCTAACATTGGATGCTAAAAGCATTAGACACAGAACAGCGATCCCAACAGGAAAAAGCTACTTTGGTGGCACTATGGTGAAAAATCTCTTTGACAGTGAAACCATTACTGCGTTATACTGTACCAGACAGCTAACATATGGAGTCCAATTATCTCTGTAGCTCTGCAGCATGGGTGCCATGCAGCATGCAGCTTTGCAAGCATGACTGTACGCATATACACAGACACAAACACACAGAGGACTGTTCACACACACAGCACAGCATTCTGACAACATAATAGTCATGTCATTCAAATAATAGCAAACAATAAAGACATGGAGACAAGATATAGGGTGATACCTTGGACGAGTAAGCGTGTGGTATGGATGGCCTCTCCCTGCTCGCTGTACGCTCGGCATGTGTACGCTCCCCTGTCCTCACGGCTGATGGAAACAAGTGTCAAGCTGCCATCACTCACCTATGGAGAGAGGTCACAGCATCACCTACTGAGACACAATCTTATTAACATAAAGAAAATCTCTCTGACCAGTGTTGGGGTAGTAATGCATTAGCATTACAAGTAATATGAGTTATGTAATCAGATTACTTTTTTTCAAGTATCAAGAAAAGTAATGCATTACTTTTCAAATTTACAACAAAATATCTGAGATACTTCTTCAAATAAGTAACGCAAGTTACTTTATTTTCCCATTTGCTGACCGACGCCACTCCTGTGCCCATGTTGAGAGAAATCGGGAGTAAGTGCAGAGGTGTTGTGTAAATGGTGTAGATACAGTGCACAGCATAAATGAGTACACCCCCTCTGAACAAATACAAAAGATGCATTTTCTTTATGATCACTAATACAATTCTAGCCTGACGTGGTCATACTCAATTCTAGTTCGAATATGAGTCTG
The DNA here is from genome assembly GCA_003731715.1 of Anabarilius grahami. Taxonomy (NCBI): domain Eukaryota; kingdom Metazoa; phylum Chordata; class Actinopteri; order Cypriniformes; family Xenocyprididae; genus Anabarilius; species Anabarilius grahami. Next base: position 10,146,202 of record RJVU01035392.1, read on the forward strand.
ATACTGCTCCATTGGGCTTTGATTATGGGGGTGTATTTCAACCAATCCAGGAAAGACCTCAATTGGATAGACCTACAACCAATCAGAGCTACAGAGTAAGTGACGTGTGTTGAGCGACGCATAGTTGTCAACAGAACTCAACTGCACACAAATTGAGTATGACCACATCAGGCTAGCAAAGACATCTTTCCCACCGACAAATGCCTTGATGGCGGTCCTCTGTTCCTCTTTTAAAATTATAACGTCTATAACGGACGCGATGGCGGAATCTACACATCTCAGTTCTTCAGGTTCTTCAACACCAGCCATCATTGTTGTAAACTAATTCAACCCAAGCGCTCTTTGATGACGTGGCTGATTACGTTTCTGGTGATAATCTGTCAATCATCGCCCTGACAATGTGATTGGTCCGAACAGTTTCTGTTCGGGCATAATTACTCCTCTACGGATCGAGTCCAGACCGAACTCCCCGACCTCAAAATGTTGTGGGCGGGGCTAAGTTTGGCTGGCATCCAGGCTAATACAATTCATGGAAAGATGGCAAAACTAAAATGTATTAAACATATACATAATAAAAACTGAGAAATATAATAGCCATAAAATAAGTAAATAAGAAATGAGTACACCCTAGATTTAACTCAACAAATGTATAATATTCTAGTACTTAGTATGCCCTCCATAATTTTGAATATACTGCTCTGACCCTTCTTGGGACGGAGTGTACAAGTTCATGACAAATTGTCACATCTGTCCTGTTTAACTCCTGGATGATGAGCTCCTTAATGCCCTGATCTTTAATGGGGAGTGTTGCTCAACTCGTCTCTACAGAATCCCCCACAGGCGCTCAAGAGTGTTAAGATTGTGTGCAATACATGTCCACAGAAGGTTTTTCACCTTGGAAGAATGCATATCCTTATTGTCATGTTGAAAAAATGCCCAACAATGCAGGGAATGAGGAAAGGGTAACATCTTCTGTTTCAAGTTTGTGTATTAAATTACACAGTGGTGTGGGAATTCATGACAGCATTGATAAAGCACAACTCCCTCACACCTTCAGCACTCATACATCCCTATATAAGAGCTTTACTACCACTGAACTTTACTGTGGGAACCAGGCACTTCTCACTGTACTCCTCCTCTAGCAACACCATAAGATTTTGGATGCTGTTAGATCCAAACTGGTTGATTTGGTCTCATGAGACCAGAGTACTGATTACCAGAATCTATATTTTGTAAATATGGGCTTTGGAAATGGCTTACTGACTTTATTGTGCTTTGGCTACAAAAGGAAGTTCCAGTGAGAACAACAACCATGCATATAATTTTTTGCAGGCTGCATCTTACTCTGTGAGATAAACAGTCACTCTTTTCATAGCTTTTGCTGGCTCTGAGACACTCGCTTGGTATTTCTCCTGCTCTTTGTCTGCTCTGAGACACTCGCTTGGTATTTCTCCTGCTCTTTGTCTAGCAAAAAAAATCCCTCATCAGTAAATGAAAGCTTAAAATGAAGGCCTGATTATTTCAGGGGCCTTGTCACAAGTCCATTGTTTTTGAATTTCTGTGTTACTTTTGCTATATTTTCACACTTAAAACAATGATTTGGTAATCCTCTTGTACCACTGTCCTCTTCTGTGCTATGAAATAAGTCTCCTGACAGTTCTCTCCCAAGTGCTTCCATTGTTGTCAACATTAAGTCAGATTCAGTGTAGGGCTGGACGATTATGACCTACAATCAAAACCTTGATTAATTGAACATTTTACCTTGATTACAATTAATGAACGATTATTTTGTTTCTGGGTTGTTGTTTTTGTTTAGTTTTTTTATTTACAAGGTTTGTACTGTAAATTTGCTTGACTATGAAAGGTGGGATATTTCTTCCTATTGAAAGAGTGATCTGACATAACAGCTCACTTTCAGCAGTTATTTTATCTATGGTTCGTAACATTTCTTACAGATTTTTGCTTGTTGTAAATCAGATAAAAATAAATTAGCACAGTACCAGTATGTAATGAGAGTGATTGTGTGTGTGGATCTCTATTAATTGTGAAGCTGTGGGTTATAAATAGTTACTTCAAAAGTAGAAAAATATATGCTATAATAATTTTTGAGTTTCTAAGCTACTTTAGTGATAAATCACAGGACAGCGCTGACAACTAGTTTCTGCACCTCTCAGTGCGCGCGATCTTCACGTTTTGTGCAGCTTCTGTTTGTATGAGTGTTTGTGCCACATTCAGCTGCAAGAGCACGGTAGCTCGATATAATACACATCTGATCGTCTAAATCGCTTGAATGTCCAAATTGGCAAACCTTAAAACACATACAACTGACAAAGTTTAGTGAAGACGTAAGGCTCACCGCTCGCGCACAATCTCTGTGTGTTGACTCTGCGTTCACCTGCGTGTTGACTAGACGGGGCGGAGTCACATGGCTACAAACGCAGTAGTATGTTTTTAAGTGAGACGTATTAACAGGATTAAAAAAAAACTAATAACCGACATGGGAAAATTACGTCAGTTAGAGGTTCTGAATTTCAGTTTCGATTACTTTTTGATTAATCGTCCAGCCCTAATTCAGTGTACTATATAACACTTTTAATTGTCAAGAAATTACTTCTCTTTAAATGTTTTGGTTTAACATACTTACCTGTTGATCAAACGTTGCCTTAAACTTACACCAGAACATTTTTATTTCATTTTATTTAGTAACTTTTAGGAGGGTGTACTCATTTTTGCTACACAACATTTTATCACCTTGATAAGAAAATCTTATTTTCCTGAATAATTTTGACATGCTTCTTTGGTAATTGATTAAGCAGACTTGCTGGAACATTATATCTCTAAAGAACCCTAACATGTCTTCTAAGTAATTGAGAAATTGCTGACTTTCAGAAGTTTCAGAGGGGGTGTACTCATTTATGCTGTGCACAGTTTGATAGTTATTGTGGTTCTAAACTATCAGAATATTACACAAACCTGCAATAATTAAATATATTAAATAGTACAATTGTACTTTATGTATTTAATCTCACTTTAATATGTATTTGTTGCTGACCTTCAATGATCCAATTCAACCATACCAATAAGCAAAAATGACTTTTTAAATAAACATCACATTTATGTTAATTTTTTTGTTTTTATTGCTGAAGTAGACTGTTGTACTTTCTTCTACTGTATCCTATTCTTCTGCAATCCAGAATGGCAGAACAGCTGAAAGGTTTGTTTGAGCTGCGCCCTCTACTGTACAGTAGTCCACCTTAGTCGAGTCCGAGTTGAGTACTTCGAGTCTTTAACCAGTTGAGTCGAGTCGAGTCCAAACGAGGCCAAGTCTGATTTAAGTCCAAAAGGTCTGAGTCAGAGTCCAACTAAAGAATACTGTATTTCATGAAGTCAATATCTTTTCTTAATCTTAACTTATAAAAACAATTTAATCAATTTTAAATGTAACAAAAGCAAACCTCTGTTGCATCATGCTATTTTGATTTTTGATTTCACATCATCTCATGAGTAATTTCCTGCTCAGCAAACTTAAAGTCATGTAATGGAAGTTATGTCCGATTTGATTTCTGTATTGTGACACATTCCTGAGTAAAACAGCTTATCGAATGAGAAAAGCTATAGGGCTTTGACTTATTCATCGATATAAATGAATGAATTCAAGGTAGGGAGTGGTAATCGGGGTAGCTTGTTGAATAGGTACAGCCTATTGGGACCTGAAGAGTCAAAGATGTAGAGGTAAGGGGACATGGGAGGAGACAGACCTACAGTCTTTATAATGGCATGCACTGTGTATAAAGGTCCTGCAAATTTCTACAACTCAGGGCCAACTCAAAAGTGTTTCATTTTTGAATGCATTTATGATTAACTAATTACGTTATTGTATGGATCTATGTTTTCAAGTTTATGAATATTTAGGAATATTCTGCCTGCCTTTACATGAGCCACACCTGAATATACAGTAATTACTGTATACTCAGATTGTTACCATAGTAAAAAGCTATAGTAATTATTACTATATAAAACACTAAGGATGTTTTGTTGTTGTTTTTGAATTTTGACCCATGTAACATACTACTTCAAAGATGAAACATTCTTTTCCTTTGAAACTAGAATGTTTCAAAGGAATGTTTTACCACCATTTTTAAAAAATAATTTCATTACAATAGCAAAAACTAATACTAGCCTAATTAATGTAAATAAAAAGTTAAAGTGTAATTACATAAATAGTCTATTACAAGAAAAAGGCCAAAGAAAATATATTAATCAAAAACAAAAATGAAATAAACCGTTTTTATATAGGTCTAGACCTATTCTACAGAAATAGCCTAATGCAGACATTTAATAAAGTAATAAATGTGAAAAATTAAACTGCATAATCTTCACTGTATGCATTAAATATTAATGATTATTATTAAAGGTACTCAGTCAAGAGCAGTGAATCATTCAGACAGCAGCAGGTTTATGAGGCTGCTGTCATTTTAAGATCTAATGCACGGATCCAATTTACTGACACCTCTCATTTTCTCCCAACTGTTTATGTTCACTTAAGACAACTGAATGTGTTTATGTGAATACTCACTGAGACAGGCATTGTGGTGTGTTGGACTTGGTGTATATTTAAGAGTGTAGAAGCACAATAAGGCACGAAAAAAAACTGCCATTTGCACACTGACTGATATGTGCTTTCTGTGAGCGTGAGTGTGTGCACACAAAAACTCGCTTAGACAGCTTGGAAGTATTGAATTGATTGTATAAACAGGCAAGATTTAAAAACACATGCAAATTTTTTGACTATCGTGATAATGCAGTACTGACCCGATCTGGCCAGTGACAATATTGTCAACTGTCCTGAGCATATTTCACAGAATCCCTGGACTCGGTTGGACTCGGGAACATTTTTCAAGTACCAAACGCCCGAGTCAAGTCCAAGTAAAAATGTATCTGAGTCCGTGACAAGTCCAAGTCCACGAAAAGTCAAGACTCGAGTCAGAGTACCCCAACTCTACTGTACAGGCATGAGTTTGCATTTCCTTCAGCCTGAGGCTTATTCATTTCAAGTTTTGTGTAAAAGTTATTTTACATTTGCAAAAAACAGAACTTTTTTTTTAATAAAAAAAAACAAGCAAGCAAGCGCAGTAACTGAACGCATTACAATATTGTAACGCATTAGTACATCTCACTGAAATCTACCAGTGTAAATTGTTTATCACATTCTCTCATTAGTCAATATCAAATCAATTTTTTTCTTATTAAACAGTTCATGTGGGGTTTTTTTTAAAGTCTGTTTGCTTCAAGTCAAAAGTAGCATATTGATAATCCGGAAGTGTGTGGTACGCAACTTATCATTTCTTATCTCTGTGACAGATTTCACTTATTTTTCTTATATGAACACATACATCAGTAGAAATTATGTGCTGGGGGAACCCTGCTCAGGATCCCATGAGATCTATTTTTTTCTGCTGACATACCCACAGTTATGTTTCTTTACATTCAAAACATGTATCATGAGAGGGACCACTCTTACAAGATTATAACTCAAAGAATAAAACAATTTTAGCAATTCAATTGTCTCGTACACAGTACAAATAAAAATGCTTTGCAATGAAATTGCTGTGAACTGGAGACATAAAGGCACAGACTGCGTAGGAAAGATCAAACAAACCAGGCCACTCCAACAGAGACTTAAAGATCAATGTGCATCTCTCTTTCTGTGCCCACACAAGCGTTATTTCCATTTTACCAATGGCAGAGCAGTTCTTGCATTTATCTACTATGCTCTGGATTATTTTTGGATAGATGGGCTGAGGTGTGCACCAAGGAGGTTTTGGAATTTTTCATTAAACATTTTAGAAATTAGGATTCAAAAGTATAATTTACAGTGGGATATACCCATCGATTTTAGCCATGGCCAGTTTTGTCCCCACCACTTTATGAAATAGCTTAGAGCAGGGATGAATCTAATAGAGGAAGCATCTACAATTGTTGGTATTTGTTTATTATTATTATTATTATTATATACTATTTATAAATAAATAAATCAGTTAACTTTCCACTGGAACCTCTTATACTGAAAGTGAAAAATTTGTGACCACAGGACCAACAATTAATTTTCAATTGCTGATCCATACATTTAACCATCATCCAACAAATTCCAGAATGTTGCTACTGGGATACATCACAATGCTTCTGAGGGTCAAAAGGTCAAAAGTCGTGCACTTTCAGGAGTGGAATGGTCTACCACAGTTGAAATATGTCTCTTTTTTGATATGGGATGCCCACTTGAAATTACACCATTAATTCCAATAGAATCTTTTTAAGATTTCAATTGCATGGGCAAATCCTCTGTTATAGATCAATGCAATGCAACACAAAGTGTTTATTTATATATTAATTTATTTTTAGTCATTTTTTTGTCATTTTAAAGTATTTGTACATAAACTAATATTCATGAGCAAGCCTTCTGCGCAACACTTTGAATCTTCCCCACATTTTAACAAAGTCAAATTCTTTCTTGTATGATGTTCTAACTGGGCTCGTTTTTAGTAAAATAGCAGGCCAGCCTGCTCTGTGTCTTGTCTTTATTCTGAAATGATAATGCATATAAAACATCCAAGTCATCTATCATTACTGAATTCCGAAGCTCTTTCAAGCTGTGATGGTTACCTTGCTGGCTCGGTTTCACAATTATTTTTTCGAGACAAGGCCGTGCTTACAAAAAGTGCTTGTTTTGGCACTGAATTGTGCACATGCTCTCAGAGAGTGAGCAGACACAGCTGAATAATGGATTTACTCTGTAAAAGTGTGTATGTTTGGTGGCAGAGGGGCAGGTAGGGGGCAGGATGCTGATATTACTTTATGCACGATTCAGCAGTACATGTTATTCCAAAGGAAAAAATGTTTGTCTTTGTAAGATGTATGTTTGTCTTTTGTAAGTTCCTCCAACTTTGAAACAACTTTAAGCAGTGTGGGCACTGAAAATAATGCAGCCTTTTTAATGGTTAACCAATTTTTTAATGCAGTTTAATGTCAATTAATGTTAATAACAAATGTAATATAGGTCATGGCAATAATATCAAATAACAGATTTCAGAATTAAGCATTACTATTGGCATACGTAATGAGGCTTAAAGGATAAGTTAACTTTTCAGAGAAACATCAGTTATGTGTTTTTGTAAGTTGAATACGGAAGGCGGTCTGGCGGAAGCTAGTTATTTTACTTTATAACTATATTTTTCTAACACAAATGCATCGCTTTGCTTCAGAAGGCCTTTATTAACCCCCCGGAGCCACATGGAGTGCATTTATGACGGATGGTACTTGGATGTACTTTCTTGAGCTTCATACTCATTGGTCCCGTTCACTGACATTATAAAGCTTGGATGCGTCCGGATATTTATTAATATAACTCCGATTGTGTTCATCAGGAAGAAAAAAGTAATATACACCTAGGATGGCTTGAGGGTGAGTAAAGCTTGGGGTAATTTTCATTTTAAAGTGAACTAATTCTTTAAGGGTCATAAGATCAAAAGTCCTTCTCAAAAATGCATGCTGGCCTTTTCAGGAAAGGAACAGTTCATTCGCATTTCTCAAGCCCTAAATGATTGTCACGAGTAATGTCCATGGTTATTTTCGTAAACTAAAACTGAAACTAAGACGAAAACAACTGATTAGAAATCTTTTAAAAACTGAAATAAATTTAAAAATAAATGAAATAATTAATAATAATAATAATATAACATTACTAAAATAAAATAATAATTATCAAAATAAATAATATTTTTCAT
>RJVU01035392.1:10154033-10165374 GCA_003731715.1 Anabarilius grahami
TCCTATTGCAATTGATTTAAAAAAAAAAAAGATTATTGTTATTATTCAATTATTATTAAAATGATTATATATAAAAACAATTATTCTAAAGGACTTCAACAATCAGTAAGCCATACTTAAAAATTTTAGCGGAAAAAAAAAGTTCAATAACATTCACTTTTAAAATGAATAAATTAGTCAAATGTATTTGCAACCCGAATTCCGGAAATGTTGGGACGTTTTTTTAAATTTGAATAAAATGAAAACTAAAAGACTTTCAAATCACATGAGCCAATATTTTATTCACAATAGAACATAGATAACATAACAAATGTTTAAACTGAGAAATTTTACACTTTTATCCACTAAATGAACTCTACTTTTATCCATTAAATGAACTCTACTCTATTTCAAATTTGATGCATGCTACAGGTCTCAAAAAAGTTGGCACGGGGGCAACAAATGATGAAAAAGCAAGACATTTTGAAAATTTTCAGCTGGGAGAACATCTAGCAACTAATTCAATTAATTGATATCAAGTCGGTAACATGATTAGCTATAAAAGGGATGTCTTAGAGAGGCAGAGTCTCTCAGAAGTAAAGATGGGCAGAGGCTCTCCAATCTCTGAAAATGTGCGTAAAAAGATTGTGGAATACTTTAAAAACAATGTTCCTCAACGTCAAATTGCAAAGGCTTTGCAAATCTCATCATCTACAGTGCATAACATCATCAAAAGATTCAGAGAAACTGGAGAAATCTCTGTGCATAAGGGACAAGGCCAAAGACCTTTACTGGATGCCTGTGGTCTTTGGGCCCTCAGATGACACTGCATCACTCATCAGCATGATTGTGTCAATGACATTACTAAATGGGCCCAGGAATACATCCAGAAACCACTGTCGGTAAACACAATCCGCCGTGCCATCTGCAGATGCCAACTAAATTTGACATTCTTGTTGAAAATCACGCCATGTCCTCCGGGCTAAAGAGGAGGGAGATCTTCCAGCGTGTTATCAGCGTTAAGTTCAAAAGACAGCATCTCTGATGGTATGGGGGTGCATAAGTGCATACGGTATGGGCAGTTTGCATGTTTTGGAAGGCACTATGAATGCTGAAAGGTATATAAAGGTTTTAGAGCAACATATGCTCCCCTCCAGATGACGTTTATTTCAGGGAAGGCCTTGTGTATTTCAGCAGGACAATGCAAACCCACGTAGAAGAGTCCGGGTGCTGAACTGGCCTGCCTGCAGTCCAGATCTTTCACCTATAGTGAACATTTGCCGCATCATTAAACGAAAGACGACCACAAACTCTTCAGCAGCTGGAAACCTATATCAGGCAAGAATGGGACCAAATTCCAACACCAAAACTCCAGAAACTCATAACCTCAATGCCCAGAAATTTTGAAGTTTTGAAAAGAAGAGGAGATGCTACACCATGGCAAACATGCCTCCGTCCCAACTATTTTGGGACCTGTAGCAGCCATCAAATTTGAAATGAGCTCATTTTGTGCATAAAAATTGTAAAATTTCTCAATTTAAACATTTGTTATGTTATCTATGTTCTATTGTGAATAAAATATTGGCTCATGTGATTTGAAAGTCTTTTAGTTTTCATTTTATTAAAATTTAAAAAACGTCCCAACATTTCCGGAATTCGGGTTGTACAATGAAATTCAGTGAAAGTCAGCAAGAAAGGAAAAACCTTTACTCACTTTCAAATGCAATTTCCTGCCAATCATAATCTCATGGGAAATATGTGACCGGGTACAACTGGTCTCAGAACAGCATAACAGATCTGCCGCTCTCTGCAGACAGACCTGACAGGTAAGGGACTCGCCAGAGCATCTTTTCTCCCTGCCCTGTCAGAGCTGGATGGTTAACGATACATGAGGGTCACTTTACTGCTGCCAGCCGAGCAGGTGAAGAGTGCTTTGAGAAAAAAACTGAGTGAAGACAGATGACATAGATTCATGCTAAAGTAAAGCCTTCGCTGAGGGGGATCTCTGATGAATTATTCAGCGTTCCATCAGACGGTGTAATACCAAAACCAACTAGCAAGCATCATCATCACAGTCACACATTAGAAAAGCTCTCTAGCGCTAGAGAGACCTAAGTGGAAAGGCCTGAAAACGGATGCCGAGGCTGCGTTGTTTCTGTTATATACCTGAGTAACATTGGTTTTGAGTGTGTGCTGCTGCCGACTCACAATGAACTCTTGCTTGAATTGTGTATACGCTTGTGCACTGTATGTTCATTTTATGTTCTTCCTTGTCGATCATTCATCATCTTCGCTTTTTGAGAAACTTTATTTTGCTTTGCTTCTGCCATGATAAAGAGACATCTACTCTTTGCATTTTGTGTTCATGCATTTTGGGGGCGGAGCAGTGAAGGGAGGGGTGTGTTTGTTTGGGTTGATTTCAAATATCATCAGTGTTCAACAATGATTCTGAGAAATTGCTTACTGCACCTTTAAGCCAAATAGAATAAAAAAACTCAAAAGCACATAAACATACTAAAAATTTTACTAAAATTAAAGGATTAGTTCACTTTAAAATGAAAATTATCCTAAGATTTATTCACCCTCAAGCCGTCCTAGGTGTATATTTCTTCTTTCTGATGAACACAATCTGAGTTATAGTAATAAATATCCTGACGCATCCAAGCTTTATAATGGCAGTGAACGAGACCAACGAGTATGAAGCTCAAGAAAGTACATCGGCTGAATCCATCCATCCTAAACATACTCCACACAGCTCCGGGGGTTAAATAAAGTTCTTCTGAAGAGAAGTGATGCGTTTGTGTAAGACAAATATCCATATTTATCAAGTTATAAAGTAAAGTATCTAGATTCCGCCAGACCGCCTTCCATATTCAACTTAAGAAAAAGTTTTTTTCGTGAATTGAATACGGAAGGCACAGGAAGTAGTGTAAGGGTTTTGAACTGCGAGAGTTTTACACTTTTTTCGTAAATTGAATATGGAAGGCGGTCTGGCAGAAGCTAAATATTTTACTGTATAACTTGTTAAATATGGATATTTTTCTTACACAAACGCATCGCTTCTCTTCAGAAGGCCTTTATTAATCCCACGGAGCCATGTGGAGTACATTTATGATGGATGGATGCACTTTCTTGAGCTTCATACTCGTTGGTCCCGTTCACTGCCATTACAAAACTTGGACACGTCAGGATGTTTATTAATATTCTCTGATTGTGTTCATCAGAAAGAAGAAAGTCATATGCACCTAGGATGGCATAAGGGTGAGTAAAGCTTGGGGTCATTTTCATTTTAAAGTGAACTAATCCTTTAAAATAAAATAAAAAGCTCATTCAAAATATTAATAAAATATTAATAACATTGGTAAGAGCAACTTACAAAAAAAGTATTTAATCAGAATACATAGCTATATTTGAATGGTCGTCAATGGAAAAATATGCTGTTTTTGTAGCTACAGCATCTATCCAGCAGGGGTTAACTAGACCATGCTAACCTGTCAAACCTTGACCCCTTGGCATGAAAATACACACTCCGTCGCATTTACAAACTGAACATACATGCCTTGAGTTTACAAATGGGCAGTGTGAGGGTAAGTACAGTGGCTAATTTACTCAACAAAAGGCAGCAGTCTGAGATGCCACTGTGGATCCCAGACTCCATAATTATTCTAATTACACAGATGGAGATGCATGGCCAGGCTACAGCAGACCCAACAACAACAACACACATGTCTAATAAATCAAATCATCATATTTTATATATATATATATATAAAACATTACCATGTAGGATATATGATATTTAGCATAAATCAAAGACCACATCCCACCTTCCATTCATAAATAACCCTGATGTTGTTGCCTAAATTATATCAAACAACATGGTGATCTCTCTTTTTTAAGGCAACACTTGCAAAGACTTTAATGTAGCTTTTTTAAACCTCAAAAATATGTGACATTATGTAAGTAATATGGGTTGTGAAATGCAATTCATGAATTTAAAAGGACCATTTCTAGTTTGCTGTCAATAAAGGAGTACTTGAGCATCATTAGAGGAACTAAAGTGCAACAGTCAGGTTTGAGAAGTAAAATCCAGTAATTTCCCCTATAGGGGAATTGATTTTTAACGATAACCTGTAAACCTTTATTGACAGACCTACTATGAGCTACAAGATTGTTAATAGATGGTATATGCTTTTGTTGAAGCCATCAGCCACATTAATTTAGTGTATTTTTTAAATAATTGTGAGTTAACAGCAGAATTCCAGGTGAAATTATATAGTTGGAATCACATTCAGAACAATTTTTTTCTAGCTGATAAATGATAAAAACATTGGCAGCCAATCAGAATCCACACTGCTTTAAAGAGCTTGAGCATTTAAAGTGGCAGAGGATAAAACTGCAGTGCATGCTTAGAATAAACAGAACATTATCGTGGGTTGGTGTGGACACTAATATCGTAATCGTTAAAGTTATCTTTACAGTTATTCTTGGTGTGAATGGGCCTTAAGAAGGTACACATACAACATTTAGTATATGAGTCCTCTCTTTCAAAAGGGGCTTTTGCACTGAATAGTTCTAGGAACTCAGTTATAGGAACTAGACACTAGAATAGTTCTCCGAGAACTAATTTCTCCCCCAGGCCATTGTTCATGGTTGCATTGGCACCAGGAATAGAAACTCTGAAGAGTCCGACAGCGGCGCCTTTAAGCGCAGCATTTACAAACATTAAAAAACGGTGGATGGTTTCCATTTTCGTGAAGTAAATATGTTTACACAGTTTTTAAAAATGCTGGGTGCCGGTGTTGTACATGCGTTTGACCAATCAACATACACTTACGTCACTGATAGTTCCTATAGTGCTGGTTTAGACCCTACTCAGAAGTAGGAGCTAATTTTTTTTCCCCAAAAGGAGTTTCTAGAACTAAAATCGTTCCTAGTTCCTGCGGTGCGAACACGACAAAATCCAGGTACTTCAGCCAATAGTTCTAGGAACTATGAAGAGGTTCCTCTGGTGTGAAAGCCCCTATTGTACATAATTAAGTCTGTACTAACATACTGCAGCATTATGCCTTAACTCCTTAAGCCCTGAGGGTATTTTATGAGTTTTTTTTTTCTGAGTGACGCACAAAAAAGTAAAGACTCCCAACTCCAAAAATAATTAAATTGGGACATTCTCATGCTGCAAATAAACAGCAAAAAAAAAAGAAAGGGAAAGGGAAAATTTATATATCTTTCTAATTTAAAATGGAATTTAAAATGAAGGAAATATGGTAGCGAGATCATTCTTTTTTGGTGATGTTCCTCTATATGTGAGCTGTATCTGGATCGAATTTTGTGGTGATTGCATGAAGAAATCAAATGTTACAGCATTTGGAACATAGGTAGGCATTTTTTATTTTTTTTTATTTTTTTCTGTGTGACATGCACAAAAATAATGACTCATAACTCTAAATCTCTAGCAAGGAGAGTCAAAAGGTTGGTATCATTTGAAAGAAGACTTTTTATATTTAAAAAATAAATAAATAAATAAAGCTGGATATTCTCATGCTAAGAAACTGCTGATAAAGACAAAAAATAAAAGTTTGCTCAAGGTAAATTTTACATATATTTAATATTTGACTTGCAATAACTCAGAAAGGAAATAAGGTAGGAGGACAATTCCAATTGAACAATTGATGTTCCTCTATATGTGACCTGTATCTGGATCAAATTTTGTGGTGATCGCATAAAGAAAAACAAAGTTACAGCATTTGGAACCAAGGTGGCCTCTTTGTTTATCCATTGGCGCCCCCTGATGGGCATTTTTTAAATTGTTCTTTCACGTGGAATAACTCGTGACCAACGCATAGGATTTTGTTGATCTTGGACTCATATCAATCGGGAGGATCCACTGTAAGTAATGATGTGACATTTACAATCTATGCATGTTTCATGAAGTTATAAGCTAAAATGTCACATGAAATCTACATTTTAGTTTTAGTTAGCATCTGTGCGCCTGTGGGGTTTTATGTGTTGTAACTGCGTGATCAATATCTTGTGATTGGCTTATTGGATTATGCTGAGGTTGGACTCATTTTAATCGTGAGTCTGCTGTAAATAATGATGTCAAGTTTTCCACAATCGGAGCATGTTTCATGAAGTTACGAGCTAAAGCGTGACATAAATGCTGCATTGGTTTATTATTTACATATGGGTCTTGCGGGGCTTCATGTACAAAAACTCACTCAAGTTTAGTCAAAGCCCAAAACAATTATACTTGTTGAATTATACTCCGTGAGACCTTTCAAATGACATATAACACATGATTATCTGAACTGTATGATGCTTTTGACACATTGGAGTACATAGTACAAAAAAATAAAAAATAAATTATGAATTTTGTTTTAATTATTTTTCAGCAAATAAGTTAATCAAAGTGGCTACATTCATTGTAAAGTTCAGACTCTAAGCTTTCAAATGACACCTATTTTGGGATAATCAAGACAGGAGTTTTGAAAAATATGACTGTTTTTTTTTTTTTTGGTTTGATGTATTAAAAAGCTGAGTTTCTAAGCTTTAAAATGATACATATGTTGTGTATGTTGTCAGTGGTTGCTTAGTAATTTGATTATGAATTTTTTTTCGCGGGTGGTGGTGTCACTTAAACACCTCCAGCAAAAAAGGTGGTGCAATTGTAACCAAAAGTTGTCCTCTTTCCTTTGTAAATAACATTATAGACCTAATCAGTCAAAACAACACTCCATTATGACTGAACAAAGAGCTTGCCATCACTCAAATTAACAAGCAACGAATACTGTTGTTCCTCTCCTGATATTATCTCACCTTACTTCAAAAGTGTTCAATCACCAAGCAAATCTTTCCACAGACAGGCTGTCATTTCTCCGCTGTGGGTGAGGAGATGGAGATCTCTCGATGGGCTCTTGTAAATCAAACTCTTTTCAGGAGGAGAACTAAGCCATCCGTTCCTGTAGGAATCTCTTTCCTTAGTCTCAGCAAGCAGATGGTTTATACTCAGGAAATATTTGACAGTTATGTTCACTGTTTGATTTGCCGGTTTTGATTAGCCACACTCAATGGATCACTTGTGAGAAAGGCTGTATTTAAATGCTGGTTTCAACAAAGTAATGTAAGAGTCTGTTTCATATCACGAACGGCTCATTTGATGAAATATAAAAGACGTCACTCAAGAAAAAAAATTTCCATTAGTGCTGAAACACTAGGATGATTTATTTGGTTCCTAATTACACAGTACTGTGAACATAAGAGGCCCAAGGGACACCTCCATGACATTAGTTAAAATGAGCACAGTTACGAGCACTGAGATGGACAGAGGGCTAGTGCTAAATGACTAGGGAATATGACAGGGCTGAGGCAGATTAATTAAAAGTGAAAGTTACATGACGTGTAGCCAAGTATGGTGTCCCATACTCGGAATTTGTGCTCTGCATTTCACCCATCCTAATACACACACACAGCAGTGAGTATTGAACACACACCCGGAGCAGTGGGCAGCCATTTTTGCTGTGGCGCCCAGGGAGTGATTGTGGGTAATAATGCATTTATTTGCATTATAATATTACAATATTAATATTGCAAAAAAATATTACAATATTATTACAATTTTAAATGACTGTTCCTTTTTAATATCTTTTCAAATGTAATTTATTCCTGTGATGGCAAAGCTGAATTTTCAGCATCACTACTCCAGTGTCACATGATCCTTCAGAAATCATTCTAATATGCTGATTTGGTGTTCAAGAAACATTTCTTGTTAATATCCATGTTAAAAACAGTTGCTTAAAATTTTGTGGAAACCATGATACATGTTTTCAGGATTCTTTGATGAATAGAAATGCCAAAAAAAAAACAGCATTTATTTGAAATAGAAATATTTTTATCATTATAAATGTATTTTTTGGCACTTTTGATAAATTTAATGAATTCTTTCTGAATACATTTTATTCAGATTTCTTAAAAAAAATTATTAATTTCTTAGAAAAAACTACTGACCCCAAACTTTTGAATGGTAGTGTATATTTCAGCTATTAACTTTTGAACTGAATGAACTAGAAACAAAATATTTATTTTCTAGTCAATGTCAGAGATTAGCGATGACAGCGTTCACGTATTCTGGTTATTAAAATGAATAATAAATTGCGAATTAATCAAAAAATGTAATTCAACAAAAAACTAAACTGCAATTGAGTGTCGTGGCACTTTTAATGCATGTCACTTGTTTGCATTTTAGACACAGAAGCAGCAATTTAACCGTGATGACAGGCCACTGATAACCTTGAGGAGGGCTGAATTTGGGGCCATGACTATAGTAGTTTGAAGATGGAAAGTGAGCAAGAAATAAAAACAGTGGAAAAGAGATGACAAAGTGCCTATGACCTGTAATTTCCACCGTCATCAAATATCCTGAGCCCTCACTGTGGCAACTTCAATCCTGTATTTGTGCAGAGAAGGATATAAATCAAACTCCACAGGCACTCTTTAGGTAATCACAACACTAGGGCTGTCACATACTAAAATACACTACAGTATATCATGATTTTCACACTGACACAAACATTTGCCAAAGAAATTTAAACGTCTTACACCTCTGCTCTGGAAATGATTCTCTTTAAATAACATTTTTGTATACATTTATAAGTGATTTTATGAAAAAACAAAAAAACAAACTCAAAACCTAAGGAGACATGGCAACACAGCATATGACACATATTTTAGTATTAAGCAACTTGCCCGCCCAGATGAATGACAGCGTAAGCCACTCATAACAAAAGGTCAGAGAGAGGGTGAAAAATAAATAAATAACTGCTGGCACAAGAAACTATACTAATATTTTAAGTACACATTATAAAATATACCCTCGATTTCATTACCAAAGTTAGTATACATATATAAGAGATGTGCTTGCTCACCTTGTACTTGCTGCTGTCCTGTACGGGGTCTCCCTCCCTGAGCCAGCTGACTGAAGGTTTGGGATTGCCGAAGGCCGTACAGCTCAGAGTGATGCTGCCCCCCTCTTTGGCCTCCACATACTGCGGTGGCGTGTCCGTGAATGTTGGGGGAGCTGTAACACAGAGAAATGATGTGAAAATTCTCTATTTGTTCTCCATTATTGCCTGAAATAAATCAGCCAGGTAATAACAAGGCAGGCTCATTCATAACAATATTATGTCCTATGATATACGTGTCTTCTACAGACCCTGCTAAAGCATGACTCATGCTTCATCGCTAATGGGAGCCATAGGAGTTCAGAAGGGCGTTGGAGCAGTTAGCTCGTATACCTGTGAATAAGAGGGAGTCCTGACCATGGATCTGCCTCCTGCATACATATGTGGCCATTTATGAGCTCTTAGTATACAGTATATGAGCTCTCTGCCTGGCATCTCTCTCATTGTTAATAATTCTGCATCTCCACCACAGCAAATTCTCTCCAAGCTTTGATTTAATAGAAATTGTATTTACTTTTTTACTTTAAAATCAGGCTGGGGGAGGGGTGGCCATGCCATCCTGTATTACATGGCCAGCAGTGTGCCTGGATATATATATAAATGAGTATTGGAAGCGTTTCAGATATTTCAGTATCGATATGTATCGAAAAATCTATATTTTGACAAAAATGTATACATTATATATACATTTCAACTCGTCAAGGTGGCTAATAGTGTCTACGTTACATGCCACTGCTGAAATCAATTAATGGGTGTTAATGTCAAGCCCTGTATTTATATGTATATATATATATATATATTCATGACATATTTCAGAGTGTTTGTTATGGTAATGGGTGTGACAATGTTGATATGTTTGGTCTTGGCGGAACAGGTCTGCTACGCTGCTGTTTCTACCCATAGCAGATCTAAACAGGTGGAGCTGGGGAAGGTGGAGGGTTTCTGAAAGTGCGCTGCACTGCTACAGCAAATGCTAACCAAGTATTTAAATGTTGAGCACACAAGCTCATTGGCTACTGATATAGCAGGAACCAATCAGCTGTGCCCTACAGAGAAGGATGTGATTGCAAGAAGGTTGAGCTAAGGACAGCCTGCGCCATCTAAATTTTCATGACAGAACTTAATGGGCTGGACAGGGCACAGAACCAAAAGACAGATCAGGAACAATTCAACAGTTCTTCGCAGTTTAGCTAACTCTTTAATATGAAATGTTCAAAATTAACTCTTTACTACTCCTGCCAATGGTGGGTGAACTGAGACTAACTAACTAACTAACCCAAAGTTTTTAATTATTTGGTAACCATTTTAATTGATTTGTGACCATTTACAACACAAAAATTACTTTGCATAAATGTGACCCTGGACCACAAAACCAGTCATAAGGGTTAATTTTTTAAAATAGTTTTTTTCCTTCCCTTTAATATATAGTTTGTTATTCTGGCCGAGATCCAACCATTTGAAAATCTGGATTATGAGGGTGCAAAAAAAAAAATCTAAATAATAAGAAAATCGCCTTTAAATTTCTGCAAATGAAGTCCTTAGCAATGCATATCCACTCACAAAAATACATTTTTGATATATTTATGGTAGGAAATTTACAAAATATCTTCATGGAACATGATCTTTACTTAATATCCTAATGTTTTTTGGCATAAAAGAAAAATCGTTAATTTTGACCAATACAATGTATTGTTGGCTATTGCTACAAATATACCCGTGCGACTTATGACTGGTTTTGTGGTCAAGGGTCACAAATATAAATTAGTTATATATATTATTATTAACTTAATGCCTCTTAGATAAACTTGAAGGGCATTTTCTGCTGAAAACAGGGCTATTGGGAGACATAAATATGAATTAAAAATATAAACAATCTCATAAGAAACATTCATGTTCATGTGTGAGATTGTCTGATTACAGCATGTGGCTCAATGCATCTCCTGTGTGTTATAACTTGAAATGGGTTTTTATAGTTTTGTAACACTCAAGGGTGAATTATGTTGGGCTGCATGATCTGCATTTTACTCTGAATTATCAAAATATTAGTGACCTATTGCATAACTGTTCATATTTCTTACTGTATCTCCAAAGTTAAGATTATTGCGTCTCTATTATTTAATGTGGTAGTTACTTGATTATTTCCAGGCACAATGACAGACACTTAGGAGCAGAGGATGACAAAGGAACACTAGGGAGAAATTGTTTTGTCTCAAATGTGTTCAAATATTTAAGACAGCACGGTGACAAGAGGGTCACATTTTACCACATAGATCACAGGAACACCTTACTTTCCAGGAACACAGAAGATATGGGTTTGGCAATATCTCTGCACTTGACAAAGACCTGGACTGAACCCTTCTCAAGCTGAGCATCTATTATACATGACTCTAAATGTCAGT
>RJVU01035392.1:10165443-10258750 GCA_003731715.1 Anabarilius grahami
TCCAGGCCTGGTCCTCTCTCGTCCTTCACTGTCGTCGCTCCTATGTTTGTGTGGCCGGCAGACGTCCGCGAGGGACTCGAGGCCGGTGCGCCTCACAGGTGACGATCATTAACACTCGCGTCACCGGCCTCGCGCCGTTCCCTCACGGCTCTCGCCCGCCCTGCTCGCCACAGTCAGTATGACCTGACTGTCTGTAAAACTACAGGGAAAATAACCTTGATTCAGCATTCTTGATTTGGATTGATCTGATTATAACACTAATTTGCATACCCTTTTTTCAAATTGTTTATTAATTAAAACTTAAAGTTTGCAGTTTTTTAAAGGAACCCCCAAGATCTGGTGGCACATGACCAGAGTGCCGAAGGCAACATATCTGAGGCCAGCCGCTAAGACATCTGTGCAAAACATGCCTCCATCTGCTCCGATTCTCCATTTACTGCCGTACACACTCAGACACACTGCTGACCTGTGATGGTGATTAAACATAAACACACAAACACACACACACAAGAAATGCTGACACAGACACAGGCACACTACAGGCTGATAAGGAGAATGTGTGTCTTATATGAAAACAACCTCATCTGTTGTTGTCTCATGTTTCACAGTTATTGAAAGCAGCTAATTGATAACATCTAAGTTTGCCTTTGCTTTTCAATCTACATTTCCATTAGTGGCAAAACATCCAGGCAAATCCACTTGACATTAGCTAAATGCCTGCCACAGCACGCCAAATGGAGGAAGAGCAACTGCCCGACACCTACTGTGTATACAAATCACAGAAAATATGTCTCACCAGATTGAAGTGCCCTGCTCCAACTAGCACTTTGTGATTTAGTGAATATTCACAATATGTTTAAAGCTGCAGTCCGTAAGTTTTGCCTCTTTGTCGCCATCTCTGTTTGAAACCTGCAATTGCAGTTATTTGCAGAATTTTCATCTTTACGTGTGTTGTGCATCGGAACGGCTCCTCAGCGTGGATGAATTTAATGTTGGCTGTCAGTCACCACACCGGTGTGGATACTGTACTTCGGAATCACAGCTTGTAGTCTTGTAAGTATGACCACAATAAGAACTTTCACGGAAAATGTCATCTGAAAAAGTAAGTAACAAATCTGCCACTTTTGTTCTAAACAACTGAGAAAAAAATCATTACAGTAAAATCGCGCTGCCAGTGGTGATTAAATCTGAAAATCGCTTAGCTCAGATCACATCAAACTGTGCAAATTATTATTATTGTTATACTTTTATAACTAATTGTTAGTTAAAAACCCCAGCATTGCGTGACTATGTATATTTAGTGTGTAATTTCTGTACAGTCTAATCTCTAACGTTAATTTGTCATACCATACTATCCGCCATCAAAATGATAAGTTTAATTATTGCAGCTGCTGTGAGAAAAGGAAATAAATGATCCGTCACCTGCAGCATCCTCACATGCCATATAGCCTACTAGCTGGGACTCCTTATTTATGTAAACAGATGTGACGCAATGACGCAAAGACGAACAGCGGCATGCTCAAATTTCCTGCAGAAACCTACCAGTACCACTCGGATTAGAACACATTATTACAAGCTTACCGTTATGAATCGGGCTAAGGTAAGGAGATAGTAAGGAGGTAAGGAGATAGTAACACTGGCTGGTTATGTACTTGCTCAAAAATAGATTTTGGATCATTTTTAACCAAAAAAAGTTACGGACTGCAGCTTTAAGATTATAAAATTTTTGATTAAGGTAACGTATCATAATACAGATATATATTATTTCAGTGATATTTAACCGGTCTGTTATTGTCTGCTGTTTACGATAATATACATTCTTAACACAATCATTAGTATTAATACAATCAGAATGTGGTAGTTCACAGTCCTGCTGGTCTTTCAACAGGTTGTGCTTAGCTGTGCACCATAACAGAAGTACACAAGGGCCTTAAACTGAACCCAATTACAGAGTAAGGTTTGTGTCTTTATAATTATTCAACTCAATTTATTTATTATGATTAACCCTTTGAGATGTACCATCTCATTTACAGTGTAACACAATCACATATCAACAACAAAACAAAATTTAATTGACTTGAAAAAGGTTGACATTGCGTAAAACATAATTAATATGTGATTTAAATGAAAGTTCAGAATCAAGCCATGCATCAAGATATTTAATAGTATCAACTTTATGCAGAGGAGTACCGTCTTTACTTGATGCAGCACAAGAACCAGTTTTGGATTAAAATTTCTGTCTGGAACTAAAAATCATAATAAAGGACTTAGTTTTATGAAGCTCTAATTTATTATCCAAAAGCCAATCTTGTAAAATATTAAAATCAGACTGAAGAGATAGTTGAATCTGTAGAAATTCAGATTTAGATACAACAGTGTCATCAGCATAAAGTAGAACATAACAGTTATTGAAAATTAATGGTAAATTATTTACATAAATTATTTACTGTGCTAACTCACAGGCAAACAGTGAGAGTCCTGGAATAGAGCTGTTGAATTTGCCAAACGATCACCTGCTCACTTTCTGTGCGCACACACACATTTTGTCTTTGACACTGCATAATAATCCCTCCGATATTTCCAAGCCTTTGAGGTAGGATGACATCATCTCTTTTGCAATGAGCGTGTGTGTCAGCCGGCAGCCGGTGATAAAATCACAAGCTCTTATCACAGGCACAGATTGTGAGAAGAATTCAGCTATAATAAGGCTCTGTGGTTACACCGACCACACAGGCAGATGTTTTAGCACACACACACTAACAACACACGCATTGCACCAGTGAGAGCTAATTGGCAGGAGAAGCATGGAGAGAGGAGGCTGTGTGGAGCTCGTCCCACAGGAACATCTTCATCCTGCTCATCTTCCTCTCAGGATCCTGTACTGAGCCAAGCATCTGTGTGAATGCTGCTCACTGGATTACACCTCATCAGATCACACGGGCTGTTTACACTCATGCAAATATGTGTGAACCACACCAGCTGTACAGTTCTTGCCCAAAACAAGCCACAATGTGAACTAATTAATTAATCATCATCCGTGCCAGTAGGTGTCCTCGTGGAGTTCGAGGGAATGGATTAGAGCCCCCACCGCTGAGTGGGAGCTGAGTCTAGCCTCTGTAAATTTATTCGAGGATTTAAAAAAGGAAATTCTTTTAAATCACCGCTGGTCCCGCCCAGCTCCAAGTCTCCTGCGTCTCCGCTGGTCCCACCAAGCTCCATGTCTTCTTCATCGGTGATGGTCCCACCCAGCTTCCCTCTCCCACCTCCTCTACCTAGACCAGCCAGTTATTCAGCCCCGCCTCTGCTGGCTCCCATCAGTCCCTCGCTCGTCTTCTCCTCTGTTAACTACACTCTGCTGCACGTATCAGCCTCAGGCCTTCCATGTATTTGGATCCCCTGTCTCCACCTCGGGCCGCTGAGCCCATCACTCCACCTTGGTCTGTCGACCAGTTGCCTTCACCTTGGCTATTCCCTCCTTCGGCTCCACCTGGGACCATCATCCTTGCAGCTCCACCGGGGTCCCTCATTCCTCCAACTCCTCCTTGGTCAGTCGTCACTCTGCCTCTGCCAGCGACTTCCCGCCCTTCAGCTGCGGTTATTCCCTCCATCCCTTCGACACCGTCGGGCTCCGCCTTCCCTTCAGCTCTCCCATGGTCCTCAGTCCCACCGGCTCCACCTCAGTCCTCCGGCACCCTGGTTCTACCTCGGCTGCTAATCACCATGGCTCCACCTTGGCCTCCAGGACCTAGTGTCTCGCCTAGTCTATGTGTCTTCTCTGCTCTGCCTGCGTCTAACTCTCCTGGCTCCACCACTGGTAATCGGACATCTGACCTACCCTGGCTCCACGCACCATCGGTTCTGCCATGGGCTTTCACCCTGGCTGTGCTCAAGGTTCTCAGCTGTCTCCTCTATCCATTGTCTGCTCCCTGGCTCTCTCCCTCCCCCATGAACTGTTCTGCCTGCCCCTCGTTGGTTACATCCCTCCCCAGCTCCATGTCCTCCACCTGAGTTTCCTTACACACCTGTTTCTGTTGATTAGCCTCTCTTGAGTTTTTTAAGCCTTCAATTCTCACAGTTCTTTGTTTGTGTTGTTTTGTTGTTTGATTTATTTCCTGTTTCCTAAAGTGTTATTAATGATTGTTCTTGCTTGATTCACATAAGTCATGTGGCTTACTACAACCACGAGCTGATTTTAATTCAGGGGATGTTGCTGCTGTCAAAGTCACATGATCTACTAAAGTGAATCAAAGGAAACATTCAATACAGCATTTCACTTCAGCGGTTTTGAACGAATCTCTTGAAAGAATGATTAAATGACAAATACATTTTTTAACTTATTATGTAATTGATACAAAGTTACTTTCAAAAGATGATTTCCTCTATTTTGATTGCTACAGTAGACATCAGTATTTATATCCATACTATATGTAAACTTTTACCCCAGTACTTCTGTGATATTTGAATTATTGTAACACAGAAATATTGATACTGTAGTGTTGATCGTACGTTGCGATCGTACTTGTCAGACATGGACAGCTGAATCGCTGTCATTTAGGAATAAGATTGCATGGGTGTTTCAATCGAGATCGTGATATTTTAATGATTAATGATGCAGAGTGTGTTTAGTGTGTTCAGAGCCATCTGTATGATTCATTTCTAATTTTTAACAAGAGAAACACACTTGAACAAGAGCATCCAATTGTAATGGCTTAAACAAATGTAGCTTCTTTGTTAATGATGGAAGATAAGAGGCAATTCGAAGAGCCAATTATAGCTGCAGCAAAGTGCTATTCCACAAAAGGAACATTTCTTTTTATATTTGGGAGGTTATGCTGATGTGAATGTAACTAAATTGCAAGTCCAGTCACACATGGAGGCCATCAGTGAGCAAAACCTATTTTCTTATCTCTCAGACACTCTTGGTCAAACACAGATTAAATGTAAGCCGATGCATACTGAGAAGAGGGGAGCCTCACCGGAGACTGAAAGAGCAAACTGAAAGCCTGGTAGACGAGGGGGCGTTTCAACAGAACCCAAAGAGAATAGTAACAAAATAAAGAGCATCACTGCTCTTTGCAAGACTAAAACCAGCCCTACTGTCCCTGCTGAAACAAGCACTGATTCAATTAGCCCAAGATGAGAATTGACCCTCACTTCCTGTTTCCCTGTCTCTGTTACTTCCTTCCATGTCAAATGTCAAGAGTAGCTAGCCTCACTGCTACAGCAAGTGAATGTTTTGTTTTCATATCTGCATATAGTTTCCTTTTAGTGAATCAGTTTGTTCATTAAAATAAATGATTCGCTGTTCAAATGAAGTCAAAGTCAAGTGAAACAAATAGTAAAATACTGATCTTCATGTTTTACTCTATGTACAGTAAATTATTATTTTGTCTATTTTCTAGTTTTAATAGCAGTAAATATTATAAAATGAAGCCTAGTTTTTTTCTCCTTTCACCCATAATTATAATAATGTGGCAACCTACAAAAAGTAGCTTCGCAGAAACTCTCATATAGAATCGGTTGCATAAACCACTCCAGCTTTTATTCAGGTTTATCTTTATTTATTTATAGTAATTTTATTTATAGTAATATTCATCAAGTGGATAATATGATGCACAGTGATTTAGAAACAAAAAAACAATCTTGCTCACATTATAGTACACTAACAAAGGAATGAGCTTGAAGTAGTGATTTGTTAATTGTAATAATGGAACTTCAGGGGGAAATTTCACTCAGTTCTGATTGTGTGTTTATTTGATGATGGTGCAACTGTGAAACCTGCTACAACATGAAAGAAATCAGCAAAATGGAGCCGTTGAGAAGTTTAAAGGCAGATGGAGTGATACCCAAAGCTAATTAAGCACAAACATAAAAGCCAAGACCAGCCCCCAGACCGCTATTCTGAAACACTAATCATAATGTGAAAATCCTCTTTATCTCATGCTGATGGAGATCTGGAAGATGATCCAAAAAGCTCTAGAAACTACTGGCCCCCAGCTCCTGTACTGATTTCACACATGCATGAGAGAATGACTCATGCAGATTTCAGGCTTTAATTCTTCTTTTTCATATTACAGACATATATAATCACCTTACACACTTTGATCTGCTTACACGTGTAATCCTTGGTTTTTGTCCTCCTCTGTGTCATCTTGTGTGTATATTGTTCATGACGTATAGCATATGGCTAATTTTGCAAATGCATTCAAGGTTAACTCAACATGCACAGCATGTTGTACCACATTAATTATCAGCTACTATTTAAGAATTTTCTTCAATCTCAAAATAAACATCTAATTATAATATTATATTGTTGTGATGCCAAAATTCTCTGATTTTAGCTTTTGGCGTTTTATTTAAAATTGTGTAGATTTAGCAATTTGGCGGGTGTATTCTGTATATTACGATGTTATGATGAACTATATGCCTTTCTCCACTGACGTTCTGAGTTGTTCAAAGCGTTCGTAAGGATACTGATTGTTAGAAGGCAGCTGTCTGGCGAACGGGAACATGGTTTGTGTAACATTAGCAACACATTATTAGCTGTTTGATAATGTAGTCAAGCAAAAGGCTAATCATATTAATTCCCGTAATGTGTCCAATGTTGTAAAGAGCAATATCTCTGTGTTGTGTTTACCTCAGTAAGTTGACCGAGTGGATCTCTAAACTGCCGTGAGCGAGTGGAGGCAGGGCTAATTTGCATATTCATTGATCCGCATATATTAAATGAGGCAAGGGTGTAGAGTTACATTCAAGCTATTTATTTTTTTTGAAGAATTTTTTTTAAAAACATATAACAAAGTTGAGTTTTAAGGTATAAAATTATTGACTACAGGGGGACTCACAAGCCAAAAAAAAAGTTGTTTTTTCAATAAATCTATAAAAAGGCTGAAGTTTAACTATCAAATATTCTCTCACAGACTTGCAACACAGACTGTAATAAGGGCAATAAGTCATTATTAGTAAGAGCAGTGCACTATGGCACCACTATAACCACTATGGCACCTGAGGGGCTGGCATGCTGTCAGCTTAATTTACACCCAATGACAACACACCAAGAGCCATCCCTCAACTATAGAAAACTGAACAACCAGGCTTGTCTGCTGCCTGTAGCTAAACCCACACTTTCCATTCCCATTAACAAACCAACAAACATGCAGCAGGTCAACAGACTGTGACAATCAGAGCTGCAAATATCAGTTGTGCCAGTTCTAGAATTCTGCGCCTACCGTCGCGCTATCATTTAAAAGTCTTAATCTCATGCCATGATGCCATCTGCAGTGTTTCTCAAGCATATGGCCTCGCGGTGCAGAGTTTTCAGCACCCACATGATATTGTGAGGCCATCAGGACCACGGACAGCTCCCTGGCCCACAAGCATCAGCACCATGGACAGCTCCCTAACTCAACCCTGTAGTGACTCTGCTACAGGGCCAGTTTGACTCACAGACCTGATAATGAGACAATTAGAATAAGCAGCATAAGCAGCAGGATTGTTTGTCTCTGTGGCTATATCTGGGTTTGGGCTCTATCTGAAGAGGTCGCAACTTCATTCGCTAAACAAGCTTTGTGGAAAAGAAGATTTGTAATGCCATTATCAAAATTGCAGTTCTGCACATAGCATAAGCCGATTGATTTGTAATGGTGCTTTTTTTTAACTATAATTTATACGCTGTGGATGAATTCACCTGCATGAAGAAGTAGGAGCCTTTTATCTCACAAGTCTTTAAACCAACAATGCACACTCCTAATTAAACACAGTGATGTCTAGCAGGCAATTAGCACCTGTTTGAAATGACAATTACTTCATCTTTTAGGCTGAAAACAAGTGTCAGAATAACATCAGTATCCTTTTGCTTTGTATTTCAGGCTCCAGATGAACATTGTGGATGCATTCAAATAAATAATAAGGTGTGACTAATAAAATGAACTAGAAGTCAAAAAGTTATTTTAAAAATAATGAGCAACTTAAAAGAAATAGGTTAATCCTCCTTAATATGTTCAAATGCTCAAACCTCAGATATTTTGGTAAGTCTGTGGACTTTTTGGCTTGATTGTATTCACAGCGAGTCATCTGCCAACAGAAATCATACAATGTCAAAGCATGAGAGCAGAAATGCAGTGCAATTTTTGGACCGCCCCGAGACAAAGCAACAGACGTTCTCTCCTGATGCGGGTATTCCATTAAATCCCACAGGATTAGTGTTAGCTCACAGTCAATTTGGAATAGATTTAACCGCCCTGCTCTCTTCTCTGACCCTGCCATAAGGATCTGAGTATGAAACAGACGAGATGCTACGACAACGAAACCTCTCACCTTGTTGCCAGGACGTGACCTCCTAGCTTCTTAGAGTCTAGTTAAATGGTCAGTTCACCCAAACATGAAAATTCTGTCATTAACTACTCATGTCATTCCAAACCCGTAAGACCTTTGAAACACAAATTAAGATATTTTGTTGAAATCTAAGAGCTCTCTGACCCCTCCATAGACAGCAATATAATTACCACTTTCCAGGCCCAGAAAGGTAGTAAAGACATCGTTAAAATAGTTCATGTGACTACAGTGATTCAACCTTGATTTCATGAAGCGACAAGAATACTTTTTTGTGCGCAAAAAACAAACAAAAATAATGACTTCATTCAACAATTTCTTCTCTTCCATGTCAGTCTCCTACGCTGTCCACGTAGTACACACGCTGCGCTTAAGGGTTCTACGTCAGAACGGCAACTTTAACAATGACCACAAGGTGATTATTGAAATAAACACAGATAAATGGTGTGTCCTCCCTGTCTACATCATACCCCAGAAAATAGGACGAACAGCAGCTGTCAGTCATACTGATGGGGGCGTGGCCTAATGATGTCCAATCAAAACATGCAGTGGCTGAGCATATGAGCATGTGAGGGGTGTCAGATCAAGGGTGACAAGCAGCCACTAATCAAAGAATATGTATATCATAAAATATAAAAGACCACCCAGAACATCCCAACCACATAATAACTTCCTAAAAACTCTTAGAATACATTAGCAATCACATAGCAACACCCCACAAGCACAAAGCACAAAAAGGAAGAACCACTTACACATTAACTTCTGAAAATCATAAAATTAAATAATTTTTAGTAACTAGATTTTTAGCCTCACACTAATTAGACTTCAGAAATTAAAGACTAATTCAGGTTTTAAAGGGGTCATGAATTGAGAAATCAACTTTTCCTTGAGCTTTTGATATATAAGAGGTCATTGCACTATAAGAATATCCTGTAAGTTTCAGAACTGAAAGCTTCCTTGTTAGTACAATAAAAGCTTTTATTGACACCAGGCCTATTGAACGACTGATCCTGGAATGTGCCTATCAATGATAGATGAAATGCCGCCTCTGCAGAATAAATCAACGCCTACTTCATCATTGCAACATTAGCCCCGCCCACTGCCGTGTTAGTGAGATGACGAGGAGAGGAGAGCGATACAGGACTAAAACAAACATTACATTTCAAAGGATCCTAATGCTGGGAATATGGTTATTTATTTTCAACAATGGCTGTTTCTCTATTCCAAGAACACACAGAACGGACTTGCGTTCTCGTGGAGTCCGGTCTTGCCAGGTGACCTTGAAAGAACGAACTCGGAAGGACGCGAGGACACACAATGCATCCTTGTGAGAATTGAGATGTGCTGCGATCTTGCTGCTCAACAACTGTCCGTCCCAGCATAAGTAGCGGCTAATGCACAATAAATACAACATAACATCACAAACAAATGTCATAACCTATTAAAAGATTTCTTTCATATTATTATAGACTTTGTTTTCATATCATTTTATATCTTTTTATTTTACCACGTGTATTTATGAAAATGAGTAGCCTTTGTATTACCTATGCAATGTTAAGATTCTTTTTTATATGCCAATAGAAATACTGCAGGCTTTCTTCAGGTTATCACTTTATTAAAATTAAGCAAAACAAACGGACAAATGTTAACTTTCAAGAGTCGTCAAGTATTTGTGAGCTTGTAGCGGGAATCTCGTCTTCTGAGAAACAGCCAATGTGAATGTCTCAGTTTAGCTTTATTTATTTATTATCGCGATTTCACTCTGGGTTCTTTGGTAAATCAATCGCATTTCGGCGCAGGATTTGCAAACAAACTTTTACGATATGGACTCGACAGTAATGCAACAACATGTAAGTAACTGTGTTAATTCTATGATTCATGTACAGTCAGGTGTTCTTTGTTTATGTGTCAGTAAATCGAACCAGTGACTAAACAAGCAACTTCACATTGTTTTTTTTAGTAGGATGAAAATAATTTGTTATTTAAACGGTGATTAAATTATATAAAGAAAGCGATCAAAGAACGCTCCCTTTACAATCGCTGGAGCTGTCAATCAAACAACGCAAGTTTATCAGTGACTGAGTTCTGGACATGCGCCAAAACTCCAGTTATATTCAATGAATCGCTTAGTTACAATGCATTTGCACTGTTAGTTACAATGAAAGCATTCGTTAGTTTGCAGAAATTGAGTTGCAATGACGAGATCGCTGCATTCATGCGCTCAACAACATCGGCTGTTCATCACTGCAGCCTTTCCTGCCACTATCTAAACATAATGCCAAAGATCTAAATGTAATGCAACACTTTTCACGATTAGTTAACCTTGAGAGCTGTAATAGTAAAAAAGTGCTAAAAGTTTTCGAGAGAGTAATACTTGGCTATTTCAAATGCAAAGATGTTAGCCAATCACAGCAGTGGGTGTACACTTAAGTCTCACAGCAGACATGCCTCTTAAAACAGAGCGTTCAAATAAGAGAGCTAAAATCAGGGTAGGAAAAATGCCTTTTATTTCTAAATTATAAATAAAATGTTTTATTTCTAAACGATTTTTTATGTAAAAAGCACATTAACATTATAAGTGCACCCCAGGAAACATTATAAAACAATAAAACATTGCAGTTCATGACCCCTTTAAATAACTCGAGAGTCATGTATAAAACTGAACATTTAGTGTTTGGGCTTTGCCATTTGGATTTCAATAAGAGTTTTGTGCTTCCCTTCTCCAACTTTGCAAGAAGTTTAATCTGAAATCCAAAGGATTAGTGATAACCTGCAGTGAAGTGTAAATCTGCTCTACGATCACAGAAAAAACAGAGGATCTCCAGTGGTGCTCTGTGCTGGAGTTGTATTCTCCCCACACAGATTCAGCACTGCAGAGGAGGAATTTAAAGAGTATTAAGAGAGTCCACCTATTACAAATATATAATATTTAGTAAATGTTTACTACAAAATATAATAAAAAAAATTTATAAAAAAAAGATTAAAGCTGCAGTACGTAAGTTTTACCTCTTTGTCGCCATCTCTGTTTGAAACCTGAAATTGCAGTTATTTGCTGAATTTTCATCTTTACGGCTCCTCAGTGCAGATGAATCTAATGTTTGCTGTCAGTCACCACGTCGGAATCACAGATTTTGCGTCTTACGAATTTTCACCAGAAAATGTCATCTGAACAAGTAAGTAACATGTCTGACACTTTTGTTCTGACCAACTGAGAAAAAAAAGCATCACAATAAATCGCGCTACCAATGGTGATTAAATCTAACTATCGCTTAGCTCGGATCACATCAAACCGTGCAAATTATTATTATTGTTATACTTTGTTCTCAAATTGTTAATGTTAACAACATCAGCATTGCGTTACTGTATATTTAGTGTGTATTAGCATTACCAGTAGATTTCAATTTCTGTAGCCACTCCGCACTCCGCAGTCCGAAGTCTTTTGCTTTTGACTACGGGTGAATCTCCAATTGTCACTGATGATTGTCATTTGGACCTTTCTGGATTACAATCCGCCATCAAAATGACAAGTTTAATTATTGCAGCTGCTGTGAGAAAAGGCTATAAATGATCCGCTACCAGCAGCATCCTCACATGATATTTAGCCTACTAGCTGGGACTCCTTCTTTATGTAAACAGACGTGACGTAATTACGCAAAGACGAATGGCTGCTTGCTCAAATTTCCCACGGAAACCTACCAGTACCACCCGAATTATAAAGCATTATTACAAGCTTACCATTGTGAATCGGGCTAAGGTAAGGAGATAGTTTTGAACACTGGCTAGTTATGTACTTGCTTAAAAATTATTTTGGATCAGTTTTAACCAAAAAAAGTTACAGACTGCAGAAAAGCGTGAACATTTTTAAAATAACCATCATCATCATCATCTAGGTGTAATTGTATTGCTTCAGGAGGCTTTTTTGTCTGAATTATTGCTTTAAATACAAAGATGTGCACAATGTGTCGCTCCAACAATCACCTGCATGAGTGCTAAACCTTGCTGCATTGATGAACCATTACATCACTTCCTCTCCCCCTCCTTAGCACTTTTGACACATGCCTCACACCTCAAACGACACAAATGTGTGACTGTGTGTGTGTGTTTATGTGTGTGTGTGTGTGTGTGAAAATATCTCAGGAACTGTAAAACAACAGCTCTGAGGCACACAGCAACAGCAGCTAACATGGAGCTAATTTCTTTCCTGAAAGCCACTCACTCGCCGCGCTAACCGGCCCTTAAACGTCCCCAAACACGCCAACACTCCACACAATACCCTTCAGAAAGCACTTCATCAGCTGGCCCAATGCATATATTCATAGAGATATGCAAAAGCTTTATGCTTGTGGTTTTTTCTATCTTTGCACAAAAGCCTGCAGAAACACCTCTGAGAGAGCGGGAATTCTTAATGAGGGGTGAAGACCTGCCCATCACACAGATGAGACGCAAACATATAACAGTTCACCCTAAAGTACAGTTTAGTCTCCAATTAAACTGAGTAAAAGAGATTGGCGGTGCTCTTGAATATGGTTGTGCTTTTCCTAGCCCAGTGCAGAACTAGACAGACTGGCTGTGGTCTCATAGAAGAAACATTGCTGATATTAGTGTGTTAGTCACACAGGACCGCAGGGCACACAGGCACACACACATCCAAATGCGGCTGATAAACTGGCCTGTCAACACTCCAACTTGTGTGCTGAGCTGCTGGATTTAAGGCTAGCCACAACACAAATGGATACACAGATTGAAATTTACACAGACAGATTCAAGTTCATCTCACAGACATGAGCACGTTACAAAAAAAAAACTTCAACAATACAATTTCAACACAATCTGTAACTGCAGAGCTGCGCATTTGGAAGGGTGATCTGATTTACAGCTGTTGTCTGTTACAAGAGGTTGAGTGTATATCACACAGCAATGAGCTAGAGTTAATGTACTGTAACCGGTTTGGGGATTTGGGTGTCTGCTGCCTAGGCAACGCAACCTACAAGGCACAGTGACATGATGCGTTCACAGGAAGACTGACACTATCGTAACCAGGCACGATGCGGCAAAATTTTCCGTCTGCAACAATGTTTTCTCTGTTTGAGCACTGTCACGCACTCGCAAACCTTGACCATCTGGACACTTGGACACACAAACCATGTGTCATTTATTTGAAAGGAAGATAGCAAAAACTAATTTTTAGAGCAAACCATTACACAAAAAGAAACTTTATTTCATATATCCATTTAAAATGGCCTTGGGATCAGTTAAAAGTCATTGAAAAATGGCTGAGTTACAATGAAGTTACACTATTGCTAAAAAGTTGTGTCAATATGTTGACACAGGAAGAATTGAATACTTTTATTCAACAATATGTATTAATAAAAGTATATTTAAAAAGTACTAAATTGATCAAAAGTGACAAAGACATTTATAATGTTACAAAAGGTTTCTATATCAAATAAATGCTGTTCTTTTGAACTTTCTATTCATCAAAGAACCCTGAAAATGTTTCAATTTTCCAAAAAATATTAAGCAGCACATGTGTTTTCAACACTGATACTAATAAGAAATGATTTCTGAAGGATCATATGACACTGAAGACTAGAAAATTCAGCTTTACCATCTGGAATAAATGACATTTTAAAATATATTAATAGAAAACAGTTATTTAAAATTTTTATAATATTTCACAATACTGTTTTTACTGTATTTTGATCAAATAAATGCAGACTTGGTTAGCATTAAAGACTTTCAGAAACATAAAAAAAAAATAATAATCTTACAGATCCCAAACTTTTAAACAATAGTGTCCTTATAAATAAATAAAAAAAAGCATAATTTGTTTGCAGATGTCACTCATTTAAAAATTTTGACATTTAGACATTTTAAGTACTGCTGACTGTAAGTGTCCAAAAGTGCCCAAATACTTTGGAAGGCCGTTTACATGAGGAATGGGATTTTGTTCTATAACGTTTTTGGTGTACAGTACATGGGGCTATGCCACAAACTCAAACCAAAAGGCCGACTGACTGCCAAAAAACGACTTATAGCTGGTTTGAACAGAAACTTGAATCACACTTTTTGAATCACAACACATCTGGTTTGGACACAATCGGAACTTGAGCTTGACCTTCTCAACCTAACCCAGGCTCAATGTCCTCTGCCTAAAAAAAAAACTGAACCCTATAAGTGACATAAGAGGAAAATTTATCTTAGGTCAGAGACTCACCGTTGACTGTGAGGTGCACCCAACTGCCGTTGTGAAAGGTGTGATACTGTTGCTCCAGCATCAGGACCTTGCACTCGTACCAGCCCTGGTCTTCCGAGCGAACTCTCTCAATACGTAGAGATGACTTGCCATGCAGGCTGGCTCGACCTGTGGGGTTCAGAGGCACACAAAGGATGTGAGAGATGCTCTCATGGAGTCCAAAACACCCCTTCATAACAAAACATTACATAAACCGTTTAGTTTAATCAATTTGAGACAAAAAAAATGTAAAAAAAAAAACTTTTATAATTAAATGTGGAAACATGGTTTTTAAAAATATCAAATGTTTTATTTTTTTTAATAATTATTTGTATACTTTATACTGTTTTTCTTTTTTTTTTTTGGTTTAGTACATAAAAAACAAAGAAGCCTACACTAAAAAATGCTGGGTTGTTCCAACCCAAATTTGGGTCAAATATGGACAAACCCAGCAGTTGGGTTACATTTTAAAATTAAATTTTTAACCCAACGGTTGGGTTTGTCCATATTTGACCCAAATTTGGTTTGAAACAACCCAGCATTTTTTTTTTTTAGAGTGTACGGTCATTTACACATTTAATTCAAGTAAATTAAATCTAATTGTTTATTTTCACTCTTGCAATGATGTACACAGCCCCAGTCCACAACAGCATCACTCATGAGTGTTGTTTTAGCGACAGCAGTGTCAGGTCTAGGGGCCATGAAGGCTGAAGTGAGAGCTGAAGTGGCCCACAGTAATTTCTGAAACTCCATTGAGCACATTGGGAAACACATATCTCTAACCATGCCAGACGTGGGCAAATCCATCATGACACTATGATATACTTGGCTGGCTGTCTTCGAGGGTCAAGCAGAGAGGGGGATTTATGCCTTTTTCTCTATATTCTGGCATCAGTGCTGGACAGATGGCAGGAAACAATATCATCACTGGAAGAGATTGCAAGACAGCAGCGTTAAAGGCTATTAAGAGCCTCTGTTTGTCCTCAAAACATTTTTTTTAATAAAAATGGCATTACCATAGCCAATACAGTCTGAAAAGAATTTGTTATGGTCCCGCAGCGTACAAAATAAAAACTCTTGCATGCGCATTAGTTGTACAGTCTAAAAATATATGTTTTTTTGTGTGTGATTTGAGCTAAAGAAGCATGGCTTGTATCATTGTTGTTAGATTTTATTCTTGGTTTGAAATAATGATGATGTAACGTAATGTAACAAACAGTTTCAGATATTTCAATCTTTCTCCATGCAGATAGCAGTCTATGGCATGACTGAAAAAAGTACACAATTGTGTTCAACGAACTCATCTCTGACCAAACCAAGGTCACAAAATCAAAAAACTTCAAAAATATATCTTACACACAGCAGCTTCTGTGAGGCCCTGCAGATCAATAACACTGAAGGAGAACCAGAAGCGAAACGAGAACGGTCATACGCTTGGCCTATTTTTACAGCTGTAAGAGAGTGTTGATGGGAGCAACAGAGAAACAACGCTGACACGTGATGTAGGTTAAAGATAGTCCTCAGGAAGTGACACGCTGGAGGTCAATACTGTACGGAAGTACATTTTCCCTTATTTTCTGTCTCTCTCTGACTTATTGGGTTGAAAGCCTTGTTTAAACCTGTATGTGGAACATAAAATAATTTTTTTTTCAGTTTTGAAGATTCAGACTTTCAACGTATGGGGAAAAAAAATAAAAAAACTTTTATGTTCCCCAGAAGAAAGTCATACTGGTTTGGAATGAGTAAATGATGCAGTGTTATTATTGTAATTACAACTAAAACTGTTAAAAATTACTTAATTCGTTAACTGAATTAAAGCTATAAAAAAAAATACTACAGTAAAAACTTTAACTTAACAAAAATAAATGTTTAAATAAAAAATATCAGCAGTAAAGCAGTAACTCTCATGACTTCCATCACTGCAGGCTGTGCAGTTCCTGGGTAAACGAGACTAAATCTTTTAAAGAATTGCTATATTATCTCTATTTAGCATTAATGACTAATACAGTGACTCTTCAGATCAGATATGTGGCCTCTTTATCATCTCTCAATCTCATGCTTAGACAAAGGCCCATTACATGGGATTCATATGGAGTCATTTGGTGACAAGCAGGCTTTTTGTGGTGATATCGGATATCTATGCCTGAGCTATGCTGGACGCAAACCAGTTACTATTACAGCAGGGAGAGTTGTGCCCGGGTCTCACGCACTAAGACACAGAGCTACTGTGGATGTGCTGAGTAGAGCCATTAGTCTGGAGGATGCAGTGCCCACTATGAGGCCAGAGGTCAGAGGAAATATGCTGCTGAACGAAACCACATGCAAAACCTCATGTCTGTACAGGTCACGGGGCACACAGGCCATATATGCCACAATTGTGATCCTGCTCAGTGGAAATTGTGATCCTGCTCAGTGGAACATAGATAAAAGATGTGATAAAAAGATTTTTTTTATTTAAATTTCAAATAGTTTTTGGATGCAGTATCCATTGATTGACTGAGCATCGACACTGCCCTATTATTCTCGTCTTTCCCAGTTGAGCACTGGTAATTGTCTTGTTAGTAGCATATTATATATATATATATATATATATATATACACACACAGTAGATATATGGTATCTTAAAGATTAACTTTGACTGAATGTTACATGATGCCAAAAATAATCCATGTAAAATTAAGGGAAATTAGATGCAAAAACTTCAAATAAGGTTTCAATATGTAAAAACTTCAAATAAGGTTTCAAATCACACACATCCCAGGTTTCCTGCACCAGCCATGCAACAGCCTTTGAGATTTTTTTAAATATCTTTCCCTGTTTAAAAAAAATATATATAGCACAGCACTGCACAATGTGTTAAAAATCACAGCTGGAAATTCAGCTAAGGATTCATGATGAGAGAAAAAAAAAAAAAAATCTCATCTCATTACGATTCACTGTGAGAGCCATTAAAATTGCATATCCTGCCTCAAGCCACTCCTGATAAACTATCACAGTTTCTTTGCTTTTATAAATCTGACATGCTCTTAAATTATGCCCTTTCTGTTTCCACTCCTTATCAATCATGTAATTTTCAATCTCAATTAGGAAAAAAGGACCATATTTGATCTGCCTCACTCTACTCCTAACCCACCCCAAAACCTCTTTCATCTGTTCGGCTGATGCTTTGCTCTAGACATCAGCACCTCTTCCACCTGTCCACTGATCTGGACCGCCAGATCCATTGAAGCAAAAGATAAGAGCTTTCTTCAAACCAGCCTGTACGTTTCAATTCATAATCTGGCCGGCTCTTGCCCTGGGATAAAGCTTTCAGCCCCTATGAGTGAGATTAAATAATGTGCTGAGGTCTGGACTGGGCTGATTTCAGAGACAACAGTAAGTGTCTCCATTTCAGTGGGTCAAACATATGGCCGAACAGCCTACTATGATACCCTGTATATGAATCAAATGAAACTGGTGACATATCCAGCAATTAGCGATGCAGATCAGCCACCTATATATATATTGGCAGATTATTGACCAAATTAAGATAAAAAAAATTCTATTTTACTTGACTTGTAATATGGACCTGTTTATTGAATCCAATAGGATACACATCGGGTGTCAATTATTCCATTTATACTACGGTTACCACACCTAAAGACATTGTTCAGATGTTATATTTTAAGACATTTGTCAGGTTTATGTCCTTAAAGGGGTGGTTGATTATGATTTCACTTTTTTAACTTTAGTTAGCATGTAATGTTGCTGTTAGACCATAAACAACATCTGCAAAGTTACGACGCTCAAAGTTCAATGCAAAGGGCAAAGGGAGATATTTTCTTATACAGAAATCACTTTTTAAGGACTACAACAAATGGCTGGTAGGGACTACAATGAGCTTCTTCCCAGCTTGGTGACATCACAAACCCCAAAATTTACATATACCCTCCCCTCCAAGAACACGCAACAAAGGGGGTGAGGCCACGTTGGACTTCTTTAGAGAAGAGGAAGAGTTGTTGAAGTAGAGTGTTGTTACCATGCTGTCATTTTACTCCAGACTGCTTCACAAACGAGGGTCAATTCAAAGCTGGATTTGCACAAAAGATTAACATGACGGCACATGCTAGTCGATGAGATGAATCAACTCCACAGCAACTGCATAAATTTATCCACTAACCATTTAGAAACGTCCAGATGCATTTTATAAGTTGTAACTTCTTTCTGAGTCTCTCCATCAGTGTCCGACTCAATGTAAGGTTTGAACAATGTAAGGCTGAATACCGTTACTGACAATCATCATTTTGGCAAAGCTCTGCCCTATTCTGGAAAGGGAGCCGGGAGCAGCAGCTTATTTGCATTTAAAGGGACACACACACACAAAAAAAAAGGTGCTCGGTGCAGAGCAAATGGATGGAGCTTACGTTAGCTCCCCCTCGCTAGATGTCCAGTGTGGAGGAGCGAATGTACAACCACACCCTAATCCAACCCTAACCCTACCCACAACTCTATCTCTCCACCCCATTCAACATCAAGAGAGGTGGAGAGTTCTATCCCTCCACCCCACTGGACGTCCAGAGAGGAGGAGCTGGCCATCATAGACTCTGCAGTGAGTATCATTTGCACAAAAATGGTGTGTTTTTGCACACTCCCAAATAGGGGCAAATTTGATAAGCTATAAAAAATTATTTGTGGGTTATTTTGAGCTGAAACTTCACAGTCACATTCTGGGGACACCAGAGACTTATATTACATCTTGTAAAAGGGGCATTATAGGTCCCCTTTAAAATGCTCTTGTGTGTAGGACAAATTTCTTACACATCTCAACCCAGTGGCGCCTGCAGCTGTATGGCTGTACGTACTGTGCGTACCATGCGAGGGCGATAATTAATGCCGTTTTGTTTTGTTTTTTTACATACTTTTTAAATTGATTATTAAAATCTATCTGCATACACTCATAACATATTAAGAGAGCAAAAGAGAATGAGAATAAATAAAGGTATGCGTCTGTGTATTGTAAAGTCAAATGTGAGTATGTGCGTGCATGGCTTGGCGTGGGGATATGGGTGAAAAGAAATCTGATTGGCTAGTTTAGTTTCGTCGTTTTTTGCACAAATGAAAAATGACGTTACAGATAGTTAATGTTTAAAAACAGGCTCAAAATGAGTAAACACTCTCTAAAACAGCTAAATTCGATTGAAATATTTGAAAAAAGGCCTAAAACTATTGGATGGAGAAATGAAGCCTCTTAAATCTTTGAAGCTTTTCTCTAAATGTTTCGGGAAAGGTTTCAAAGCATCAAGTGTGTCGAAAAAAGTGCCATCTTGTGGCAGGTAAAATTTACAGCAGCCATAAACCTGAGTGCGCAGTTCCGTTGTTTTATCCATTAAGCACGGGTGTGGCGGGGGTGCTAGTTCTGTGCGTACCCTGAGATAAAATCCTGCAGGCGCCCCTGTCTCAACCCACACCTCATCCCGTTGCTAATTCCAAAACGTCATTTTAGAGCTAGTAGCGGAGGCTTGAGCTATTGATAGCAGACTATCAATTATCAGATTAGTTATTAATGCAATTAATAGAGAGAGAGAGATTAAGTGAATGTGAATTACCTGAATTTATGCAGCATCTCAACAGCAAAACTGTAAGTTTATTTGCTTCAAGAACAGCACTGTTATTACCTCACTAGTGAGAAATGTCATGTTGCTTTTATGTTGCTATTTTACTGACAAAAACATCAGAGCAGCGCTGACAGCACATTTCTGTGTGAGTATGTTTAATTTTGTGGCAAAAACCTGGAAATAATTTGTCATTTTTATCCTATTGCTTAATATATTTATTTGCTTTGTCGGTGTGATTGTGGGTTTTGGTTAATACAATTGGGGATTCAAAAAACACTGTGTCTGGTGGGCAAGAAATGTAATTTCCCAGTCTGCATCCAACTAACAGATCCAACCCAGTAATGTTCAGTAGACATGACTGCATGTTCCTGCAATACAAATCGCTCCTCCTGTACTTGTAGGGGTGTAATTTCATTGTGTTTGTAAGGATGAAAATTAACAAAGACTTTGGCTTTCCTGTTCCAATCCACTCCAAGGGCCATTTGGAATTCATTAAAAAAATGCTAAGAGATGCTAATAGTGATCAAGGCCTGTAGGCTAAGATGTGTGTACATTGAGTGTCTGCTAATTGTCACACCTTTAGTATGGTGGGGGAAGTTGTAATCCTCTGATTGGCCTATAGTTTCTTGTCAAAATCAGTAAGCCTATTTGATTTCTAAATTGGTATATCCCTGCAATATCCACAAATGCTGTTATCATAAAGAGAATGAGATGTGGAAAGGCAACCTTCCATCTTTAAAACAGGGTTCACATAAGGGTAATTTTTGGAGAATCACAGTTGTTGTGATGAAACGGTCTGTGCAGTGTTCGAATATATTTATGGAGATGGTTTTATCTGATGAAGACTGCAGATAATGACCTCGGACCAAACAGACATTCACTGTTCACTAATTTTTTGTGACAAATCAGAGCCACATGAGAAAAAACAAGAAGTTTAGAACTGGAATAATTGGAAAAGGAAAGAGACATTTCAACAGTATTTATCTCAAAAACCCGGCCAAATTGTATCAATGCATTTTAATGCGTATATCGGTGGATGAAAAAGCTTAATTCATGTGAAATGAAATATCTCTATCAATGCAAAACACTGCCTGAAAGAAAGAATTATGTCTAAAACTTATGTAAAATATGTGAATTTCCTTTGTTAAATGCAATAATCAAATAATGAATGAGCTAAAAGCTTTATTAATCATACCAACAGTGGCTATATTTGTGTGAATGATGAAATGCAGTGAGACAGAAACAATCAGGGCTCACCGGCATACTCGGGGTCCACATGGGGAGGGTAGAAGCGGAAGTTGATGAAGAAGGGGATGGGAACTCCAAACTTGAACCACTCCACCACGTAGGGCTGGCCGTTGAGTGGGTGGGCCACGTCACATCCCAGAATCACGGTCTCCCCAGCGCGGGCCGTCACAAACTGGGGCTCCTCTCTGACTCCGTGGGCACCTGTGAGAACATATGGACTTTGATGAGCAATCACACACAGGATTGTACCAACCACACATTGAAACTGCTCTGGGGAGCAATGACTCATCTAACAGCTGAAATAAGATTTTGGTTAGTAGATCTACCATAGATCAGCAAGTCTGCAGCCAAAGTCAATTCTGCATTATAAATTAACCTTATCCGGAAATCCTGTAACTAT
This sequence comes from Anabarilius grahami, assembly GCA_003731715.1. NCBI lineage: Eukaryota > Metazoa > Chordata > Actinopteri > Cypriniformes > Xenocyprididae > Anabarilius > Anabarilius grahami. Next base: position 10,187,253 of record RJVU01035392.1, read on the forward strand.
TTTACTAATCAATATACACACTCATTCACTCTCTATTCACTAACACAAACTACAATGAGCTCCAAAATTAAATAAAGGCAATATGAGATGCTTTTTGTCCTGCACTTGAACTGGAAGTCAACAATTTTTCGTAGGATTTGAAAAATGTAAAACCGGTTCTTATTAATGGGTCAGTCAAAAAGTTTCACAAAAGTATCTCGAAGTGGCTTGTGAGTTAGCCGTCTGAATCAGACTCAGTCAGTGAATCATTCAGTGTTACTGAGTTCACAACAGATGTCCTGACTTTCATTATGGTTACAGAATGTCTGAATCAAAAAGAACTGGGAACCTGTAAACTGTGATGTGTACTTAGGTTTGTCAGTCTATTGACTGACTGGCTGTTCATTTGACAGCGTGTAATTAAAGTGCCCTTATTACTTGAAAGGTTCCAATTTCTCTTTAGGAGGTCCCGTACAACAGGTTTACATGCATCAAAGATCAAAAAACACTTTAATTTTCTCATAACATACATTTCACATCACCACATTTTTCAATGATTCTCAAACGACTCGTCTGATGAATCAGTCTCTCTAAATCCCTCCTTTCCGCGATCCTGCTCTGCTCTGATTGGCCAGATGATCCAGTCTATTGTGATTGGTCTACCGCTTACAGCGCAAGTTGGAAACAAACGCCCATCACTATAACTGATTCAGTTTTGGAAGCTTTCTAATGCTCAGCGATTATACACACTGTAAAGACAGTTATGATGGCGTTGATTTTACAATATCAACCCGAACGTGAGTCCGATGATGAAATATTGGAAGAACTAGTTATTCAACCCGAACCTCCATCGCAAGGATGACTTGAGCGGGACGTTTCTCAGTGATATGATCAGTTTGACGTTCATTATGAGATGAATTGCACTGTAATTCCTCACCATCAGCATTAACAAGTGTATGTCCATCAACAAACTGATGTGTGTATTTCTCATTTATTGCGGTGCACACGTGGTAGTTCGTATTATTAACAGTATCAATAACAGTGCATATGTTAACCAAGCACTAACATGGATGTCTGATGTAACATTAAAGTTTGTAAAACATATCTTGCTCTATCATTTATCATTACTCAAAGTAATAAGAACAACAGACAATCTGCATTAATGGACACGGTTTTAGGTAATAAAAAAACTGCATTAAAGGTAATTTTCAAAAAAGATGTCTAAATAAATGAGTTTTATTAAATCACAATTTTCTAGAAAGCAATTTAAGTAATGAAACAGTATTGGACAGATGTAGTGAAACTGCAATCAATCTTTGCTACAGTAACCGTGTCATCCAAGCTTATCTTGCCCACAGCAAATAAATAGGTAATCCAAAATGAATAATCAGATATAGATTACTAGACAAAAAAAAATTGCATTAGACAGGATAAAAATTCAAGTCATCCTCTCTTCAGGAGCAAAACTGACCTTGAATTAAGGTCACTGGCCAATGAAAAACTGGTATAATCAGCGTATGTAAGAGTGTGAGAGTGTGAGGTGCCTAACATGACAAATAAAACAGTGTGGCTTAATCTAAGCCTAGGTGGACTAAAACAGATTTATTCAATATGTAATTTCCTTTGTGAGGCACATCACACATAAAAAGCTGGGGAATCAGATGACTTAATCACGACTGTGATTAGATATTCTCAGCTGCTGCTTTCCCTCCTCCTCTCTAGCCCTGTAATGATGTGATGATGAGAGCCGGAGTGCCGCCAGCGCGTCCCTGTGCATATACCCAAGACTCCCGCTACACCCACTACCTACTGCAGCAGCGCCTGCTGATTGGCTGCTGGTGACATCACCGGTGAGCAAAACAAGCCTTGGAAGGTATGACTTCACTGTTTGCATGGTTGAGAGCAACAAGCGGTTAACAAGCTGCTCTCTCTACTCTCCCCTCCAGATTTACTCCCGTTTACAATGAAAGACACAGGGGATTGAGCCAGTCAAACCACTTGAGCCCTGAGAGAAAGAGGATGTGCATTTACAACAGAGAGGATTCAAGCATTCTCAGCACTAAAAAGTCCAAGCATAATTTGTTTTTTCACAAGAATTTCTTTTGGTAGAAGACAGAAGCATGTGACCTTTTAAACATGTAAAAAAAAAAATAATAATGATAGCAATTGCGCTGCCCAATTATTTACATTTGCATCAATATTTATTCATTATCAAAGCACTATTTTCGATATAAGTGTATGGTTATTTTTTCTTCTTCTTTGGTCATGTAAAATATAATTAATACTGCTCATAAATAAATAAATAAATAACAACTTACATGTACATTTACATGAACATTAATACATTTACATTCAGATGCTTATAGAAAAGAAAAGAAACTTACATAATGTAGTCAAGTCAAGTCATCTTAACTTATATAGCGTTTTATACAAAACAGCTTTATGGTGATAAACATCAGGAAAATAATGATCAATGGTACAAAGAGAATTAAAAAAGACAATAGTGTCATTATTCAGCTGAAGTCAGATTAGTGTTGATTCAGTTCAGTTCAACAACTGTGTAAAGTTTATCAGTTATTACTATACTTTGGTCATGCGTTATCTTCAAATAACAAGTTAACCAGGACTGCCACAGGTATAACCCAAAAACAAAAATAATTAAATCAATAAAGGCAGATAATGCCCTTAGTTGGAGATTAACTGGTTTTCAGTGTTTTGCAAAGATGCAACCATTTTAGCATAAGATTTGCATGAATATACTGACGAAAGCATCAAAATATTAGGCATACATTAACGATCTAACAGCATATCAGGATCTTCACAGATCTTGCTCAACATTATAAATGTAACGGAAGGCTGGAGGCACTGTACTTCCTTTGAAAATCCCACTTAGGAAAGTAGGTCAAAGTAACCCGTAAGTGCTCTGAGATTGTGAAGGATTTGATTCAGGACTGAGCTTCATCTAAAAACACTGAATCAACACCCAAGGGTCATAATATTGCCAACTATTTCCACCAGAATCAATATGGCAGGACAAATGAGAAATCCTAATTACAGAAAAAATCTATATACAGGAAATGCTCCAGTAAGCGTCTTTATCATCATTGTGCCAGTTCTAAAATTACACAAATTAAAGGCTATTTGCCACTTAAAAAATGTCCTGCCTCAACTTTCAGTTTCAGTACAAAGTCAATACATAAAAGACATTGGGCCACTAAAACACAAATCTTTAAACTAAGATGTATCACCTGTTGAATTTTATTAATCTATATTAAAACGTTTTAAAAGTTTGTTTTGCAAAAGAAAATAAACCAAGCATCTGTGTCAGCATCTGTCAAGTATCTGACTATTTCAGAGGCAATGTTGTCTGATTGTTGCATAAATTTAATGAGTGGTGATGAAAATTTCTGATTTGCAGTGCAAAATCACACAGCAAATAAACAGGATGGATCCTGACTGTGCAATTACAGCTGGAAGAGCCCACTGCCTGAAAGAACCTGACAAAAAGCTAAAAAATGATTTGTGTAAGAAAAGAAAAGGTATAGAAAAGACTGCAAATGGGTAAATACAAAGAAAAATAATAAAAAGCTCCGCTGTACAGTGCAAATTAAACGACATTACCTCCCCTTGGTGAACAATAGACTGTAGCTTCCCCATTCATCTGCATCAGACAATTCTGACAAGGCTGATAAAAACCAAAATATCATGGAGGCTTTGCAAACTAATGACACTCTAATGGAAGGGAAGGACTTGACCTAGTTCGGCTAAATCATACCAACCCTGCCATGGATCACTCACATGAAACCCCCAGAGGTTCAGGTTCTGTGTGAAATGTGTTCTCTGTTTTCAAACGGCCCAAGCTTAGGCCTGTTCAGCTCTCGTCTCCTTTAGCAGAGCTGCTATCTGATTTCAGGTGACTTAGAACAATCTTATGATTATAGCCGAAGCAGAATTAACAGGCTCTTGAGGTAAATAGCTAATGATTCTTTAGCCCATGTTATGTATTCATTCAAATGGATAACTAAAATGGATAGATGATTGAAATTCCTTTTCTTTATGACCATTTACTGTAACTATATTTATTGACAAGTGACTAAGTACACATACAATGGATGCTATAGGCAGACGCACACAGAATCGGCACATATTTTGTATGTATGAAATCTGTGCACTTCTGCAGAACTGATAGCTTCCCCAAAATGTATCATTCTGAATGCATTACGAATCGTTCTTTTCAGTCAGATCTTTAATTAGCATAACCAAAGTCTGTTCACTTGGCGGCCATATTTGCAACGCCTCTGGGCAGCTATTTTGGGCATCCAAGACCAAGTCTTATCTATTTGAATGCACTGTAAACCCTAACGCTCAAAATAATTAATTGGTTTGAGTAGGACAAACTTAAATTAAACAAATTAGTTCAGTCAAATTAACTTTTAAGAGTATTAGAACTTTCTTTTTCTTTCGAGTTCACAGAACTGATATATTTTAAGTAAACTGAACTGTTTCATTGTTTTGAGTTTTATGAACTCATTTCTTTTAATTTAGACAAACTGAAGTTTAACTGAAACTGGGCTGGGATTTCTATTTCCCCGCATGCTTTACCCATGGCACTCGAAAGGGAAAGTAAATGCTAAAATTAAGTGTTATATAATGTTAAAAAATTGTATTTGTTGTTGTTGTTTTTGTGCAAGATTAATGTTAAGTGGGAGATTTAGTAGTGATTAATGTTTTATTAGACTTATTTAGAAGAGTTTCTGTTAATGTGGGTTTTTGGAGAGTTACGATCATGGTGACAAGTGGTGCATGCGGCTTGGTTTGAGAGCAAGTATGTTAAATGCTTTTTATTGCTGCACTCATTCAGCAAGTGCTATACCATGCTATTGTTAACAAATTAGCAAGTTAAAATTTTTTGAATTGTTATAGCTAGCTAATTGTACACTAATAAAAATGTTTACATTGGGGTTACATGATAATTTAAGTTACATTTATGAGTGTACTCAAACATTTAAAGTTAAGAACAATTAAAATAAATGAGTACAAAATAAAAATCTGCCAGTTCTGCTAACTTAAACTTTTAATTTCTTAATTTAAAACTTTTGGGGCAACTGAACTGTTTTGCCAACTTATTCAGGTTTACCGTGTGGGGGAATCCTGAAATCTCAAAAACTGCTTGGCAAACTCAAAATTAAATAACATATTTCAAATCAGCAACAAAATCTGACATGAACTGCTCCATAAATGTTGCTTCTTATGCCCAAATAGCATAAAAAAAGCTTATTTTTCAGGTTAGACGAGCCAATGCGCATGTGCAGTCCTAAGCGAGAGTCTCAGGTTTCTAAGGGAACCGAAGCTTCTAACGGCAGCTGCACAGACGAAATGACTTTATCAATCAGCGATTGGCTCTTTTACAGAAGGCGGGGCACATTCCGCCATACTGCGCATTGCAGTTTCTCCCATTCATAACTAATAGAAGTGAACAGTCTTTCTATATCTATAGTCTTTGGTGTAACTGACTTAAGTGCAAGTAAACATAAAAAAAAAAATGATCGAGCGTAATTTATCTCAAAGCATTATCAATTTACCTACATATACAATTTTTGTCCCCAAAAATTCTAAATGCCATTAAAATAAGGAAAATCAAATAAACATTCAAGGTGCAGGGGAAATTTCACATGAACACACCAGCTGTGGAATTCTGTTGAAATCTGTACTGTTTTCATCCGTGTTCTGTTGGTGCAGATTGCATGTGGGCCCAGTAAGGGGGAATAAACAGCTAGGGCCCGTACACAACTATATATGAGGGGAGACAGTATATACCTCCATGAAAGATGACCACACGGCCACAATTTCATTCCAGTTCACCCTAAATTGCTTTATCAATGTCCCTATGAACAGGTACTGATCTGTAATGACCAGCCTCATAAAAAAACACCTCTGAGCGGTTAGCTTTGCGACAGATGAACCTACTTCTGCCTGCTTCTATAAATAACTATAAATTACTCCTAAGTAATGACCACAGAGTAAGATGTTAGGAGTTGATGGACCTCTAATTGCAAAGGAGGAACTGGGGGCAGTACATAACTTTGAGGCTTCAACTGGTCGCATCATGTGAGCAGAATCCTTAATGAACACACTGATTGCTACTCGGTAACCTGCCACAGCTACTCACCCATATTTCAAGGTGGATATCATATCTGACAGCTCACTAAGTCATTTGACATGATTGATTGGTACTTAATATTATCATTTACTAAGTTAATATCACAGATTTATGTCACATACATTTTTGAGGCATATTACGTTATAGTATATTATAATATTCATGATTATATATTATAATATTCATGAGCCAGACTTATAAGGTTTATAATGTGTCTCTCCTACTTGTCAGATTGTTTTAATGTCCCTGGTTATGTAGTCTTGAATTAAAAAAAAAAAGTTGCTATTTGGAATTTGAGCAGACCTGAAGCTTAAAATGTTTTTCATGTTTGTTCATGGTTGTCTAGATTATCAAGTTTGCTTACGTGTTCATCAACTAGAAAAAAAATGCAATGTTTATGCATGCAAAAGTTGTTAATTTTGTATTGTGCTAAAGTTTACAAAAGTGGACTGGGGTCATTTTGGGTTAAAAGCTGTCAGGAGACATATTCCTGGAACAGTTACTTAGCTTAAAAACATAGAACTTCACATATCTTTCCAACATGAGAAACGACAGATGTGTTACTATGCAAATGTTAAACCAAATCTAGCCTCCAGGTTTAAAAAGGTGCTGCAGATGTGGGTCCCAAACCAAGCTTCTTAGTTCTTTCCCCTCTGCTGAATGCCAGTATTAAGGGCAGATGGCTAAAGGGTGGAGCAGCGTACTTTTGGTCTACTGAGAGAACTGTAATGGAATGCTAACCTCTTTTTAGAGATTTACCCCTGTGCATGTGACATCAACCTAATGGGTCAGCTGGCAGCTAGACTTAAAACATAATAATTCCTAAATTAACTTTCTTTAGTTCTGGTTCAAAGTTTTCAAGTTTAGTTCTACAGGTCTACTGCAACTTAATTCCTAAGTGCTCATAGATCTACAATCATTAGACTACAATTATATTTAAATATCATAATATAGATATTATGTGCTGCATGACTAGGGCAAGCAGTGAAAAATGGCTGGGCTCTTCCCTTTTGGCAAAAACAACAACCATAATGCACTTTTTATTTGGCAGCAGCTATTTACACTAAGTGTAAATAGCATATTTTCTTAGTGATAGATGCTATTTACACTAAAATATAGTAAATAATTACACTGAAAATAGCAATCTATTCTGTTTACACTAAGTCACAATAGCACCATTTTCTTAAAAATATGCTATTTACACTAGGTGAAAATAGCGATAGATTCTATTTACACCATTTAAAAGTATCAGTTCTTTGCAATAAGAGTAAACAGATGCTATCTATACTTTATATTGGCAGATACTGTTTGCACCACAGTATTTTTGTACATTAACAGGATGCAATAGTATCATAAAGTGTAAATGATTATATTTATTAATATTTATAATATTAATATTATTAAACACTCGTTCACAGTTTATTACCACTTTTAGGACATTATTTCATTTTTATTGACAATAAATGTAAGCTCGGCAAAAGGCGGATTTAAACCCGTGTCGATCACTTTAAAAGCCAAATCTGGGAGCCTTACGCACTACTGCTGCACCACTGAAGATATTGAATTCTGTCAATTGCGTTTGCCAACAAGGGACGCTATTTGCACTTATAGTGTAAATGGACACTCTTATTTTGGCGCTGCCCCCCTGTCGGTACAGCAGTACAGCAGACTTTTGCTGACAAATTAATTTGGATATCTGGGTGCAGGAAATACAGAGAAAGTTCATTTACATATACTACTGGCATTGTAACAATGTAAAGCTGGTTGAAAATCAGCAAATGTGTAGCTTATAGTTTGGGAAGCTACGGTTGTAAAGTACATTACAGATACAACATTGTCGCATTTATATGTATGGGACCCCTTCATTTCTGACGATCCAAGTGGTGACTAACAACTACAAAATACATTTTAAATTTCATTGTAATCCCATAATAACCCTTTTCATTCTATTCTGCAAAAGTGTTCAAGTTTCCAGGGTAATTTGACATGGGGCAAGACTCAGGATCTTTTCAGTCTGTGGAAGCTGTAATGTATTTCTAAATATGAGAACCAGAAAATCAACTTTGGCACCACAGGCCAATTGGCACAAGAGTATCAGAAAAAGTACTTAATCCAGACAAATGGTTTAATCCATTTTCCTTCATTAGGTTCATGCACTTTTCAGACTGAATGACACAGCACTTTTCATGGTAGACCAGCATATATCGCTTAATATTCCCAAATAACTTACTTTTTCTTTTTAAGTTAAACCAATTAAAGATGACTATGTTGTAGATACAGTAATGCCTAAAACCATACTTTGCATTGCCATAAAATGCCTTAAAAACATGAAGTAAATCAAAGCAAATTACCATATCATCCCTAGAAATTACTTCGGCAAATCTCAACTGCATTTGACCTGCAATGAGAACTTCAGACAATGTTGCCTCCACTTGCAGAAATACTAAATGGATGCTTTTCCCTCCCATTAAAAACAACAATACTAAAGACCTAACACTTAAAATGCAATGAGAGGAAATCACTTAATTGGCTGTTTCCGTCAGCCCTCTAGCACAGTGCTCTCAAAGAGATGGAAATGGAGAATATAATTAATATAGTGTTCGTACAATGTTCTCTGCAGGGGCAAAATCACTGAGGTCTTTTTCAGACATGCTGGTCGCTTTTTGAACAGCAGAGGATTAACACAGGAGACAATAAAGCAGAACCGGATTCAGATATAGTGAACAAATACACACATTAGAGTAAGGGTGCTTTCGCTCATGTGGTCGAATGTGTTCGAACAGCCACAAAAGACCACCTGCTCTCCGCTTACTGACCTAATGCGTACACATTATGGGAAGCACGCTGGCCAGACAAGATTTAAACTTTGATGGCTGAAGACCCAAGTTTGCTTTGAAGGCAAAAAATGTACCAAGCACAATGTTCTCTCACGTTCTAGATTTTTAACACATACTCACAGCGTTCAGCTGGTATTGCAGTTGTCAGAGCAGAAACAAAAGCTGCTGCTCTCCATATGTTTTTCCATCATCTCCGGTAGTGTTCATATGTAAATTGTGCAAGCTTATTTCGTCCATTAAGATCTGAAAAATAGACCTTACCCTCAAAGAAATCAGGACAGAAGTGGTTGAAAGTGGACAAGAGAAGGATTAAAACACCAGGTGTAAACGGGAATGTGTCTCCTTCGTCTACTTGTGATCCAACCGATCAAACGCATCTTAATACCAGGTGTAAACAGGTCCATAGAAGTTAAATACCACAGAAACAGCCACAAACATTCACCTGATAACTATTTTACGAGGTGGAGATTTCATAATAATTTGTATATACATAAGAATGAGAAAACGAGTTCAAACTAATTTGCCACCAATTCGCCCAAAATGCTAAATTGCCACAAGGTTGTGTTGCAAACATCTTTAGTGTGTTTTGCAACATTATTGTTGCATTTTAAGACAATATATCAAAGTTAAAATGTTTTTTAAAACATTTTTGAAAAGCATCTTGAGGCTTCCATTGAAACAAAAGACTGTTCTATTGAAAAGTCTGATCAAGATCACATGATTTCTAAATCTTCCTAATTATTCAGGATTTCCTTATGAAAGATTAGTCGACTAGTGGTTCAAACAACCTACCAAGTCAGTTTAGACAAAAATGTAGTTTAGCACATTCCACAAAATAGTGTTTAATGTGAAGGGTGTCTTGAGGGTGAAATGCTGGCTCTGAGGTTGAGAAACCTGATCTTCGGAAAGCTCAGCATGCGCTATAGAGGGACGAAAAAGTCTCATCAGCTTAAAAATATATAGTAAACAGCAAAACCACTCCCGATATGGCTAAAATAATACACAGATATACTGTGATCACATGGTATCGGTTTAAGACAATCAAGCTGAACACTTAATGGTCTGAAAAAATGACTTTTTTGTCATTTGTGAATGAGAAGCTCTGACCTGAAAAATAACATGTAAATGTGTTATGTAAAAAAATATTATCTTGTGTCATCTGTTAGATGTGTCTCATTTGTCATTTTGCAGCCGATTCTCTTTTCAATATCCCGCAGCTCTTGTGAGCTTGTGTTGTCAGGGCTACAGAGGTTAATCTATCCTCCAGATAGGGGCAACATGATTAAGATCCATCTCTACAAACTCCTCTGAGGATTCTGTCTGATTTTCTACCCAATTCTCCCAGGCAGTGTTCACTTCTCCTTGCCTAAAGTGTGTAAATCAGGAATTCTCAAAACCGAGGACCCCTAGCATTGCACATTTTGCATGTCTCCCTGATCTGACACACCCAATTCAGATCTTGCATTCTCAGGTTTGAGAACCCCTGGTGTAAATTACTGTGTAGTAACGATGTTAGAGACTGACTCAATATCAGACTAGGCAGAAAAAGAAGCAAAATATTGGATTCTACTAATGAGGTTTTAAAGCTACTGTGACAATTGCCTTTTTTTCTTCTATTTTTGGATTGCTGGCAGGTAACCTGACACATGCTGGTTTAAATCTGGGAAAAGTGATGGATTATACAATCATATTTCAGGTATTTATTGCAAAGTTTTAAGAGCAGAGCTGTTTTTTATGAAATTACTCAATTACTTAAGCATTTATTTTCTGCAATTCACCTCAATTCACTGAAATATAAAGATATATTGTAGATCATGAACATAAAAGTTTTTACTTTTTAAGAACTGTAAGATTTAAGACAGAAATTCACAAACAAGTTATAATAACTGAAAGCAGTGATTGGTCTTATTTGTTGCATTTATTCGTATTCTGAATTATAATTAAATTTCAAATCAGCTATACAGCTGTCACTACAGTAGACAGAAAAAAAAAAAAAAAACTCCAGTTAATTCTGTACTGGCTTGCTAAGATAGCTGATTCGTAGTAGCTCATATTAGTGGTCATGAAATGCAGTGTCGGATTTTTATATTATGTGTCTTGAGGTTAGTTTATAAAGTTTGCAAAGTTTTTTGTGCCAAAAAAGGTCAAATATTTGTAAAAATGATCATTTTCTATCCTCGTTTTCACTCTCTGTGGAAAATACTCAATATCAAGGGGCGTTTCCTCTTGCAGAAATGGAAGTAATCACTGCTGTGATTGGCTAACTTTATGAGGCCGTATCCAGGCCCTCCTTTACAGAATGGCTTGTGTTTTGATATTCAAGATAGCAAGCGCTGTGATAGAGCCGTACATGTCAGATTCCGATGCAGAAAAATTGAAATAACTGGGCATATATTGATTTTATTAGCAACACAAACAATGATACGCTTGGTGTCTTAATAGCATTAAACGCTGGTTTGATGCTGGTTTATTACAAACACATGTAACACTGTGTCTACACTGGACGTAAATGGTACGATGCGACAAAAGACAATAGAACCCATTATAATTATTGATGCTGTCTACACTAGTTGAGACGTGTCACGACATGACAAATCCCGACAGCAAACTGATTCTCATTCTATTTCTCATTCTGTTTCTGATGTACCCCAAGCGCTCATGCTACTTCTGACATGAATGACAAATGGATTTGGAACATTTGCTTTGTTGTGTCCAGTGTAGACTCAGTGAGATTAAAAATAAATGTACTTACCTGTGTTGCCTCCGAGGACAAAATGCTTGGCACTGCCGTATCTTTCAATAAAAGGTATTTTGAAAACCGGCAGCATGCTGAGAACAATTCATAATAGTCCATTGTGAAATGTGAAGAACAAATGTAAACTATCTTTCAGTCGCTCAGGCACATCATTAAAAGTAAATTTCAGGTGCAGATGCTTGACCTCCACTGAACAATGTTTGAGTTTGATGGTCTTACTCATAATCTTTATCCAAAGGCAGTTTTGCTCTTGTGATTGAGGGACAGTTGTTCAGAACACATCTCTTTGATTACATATGACGATGACACATGTTGAGGGGCATGTAGAGAAGAACCGTGACATCGTAATTCTCACAATTCAACATACGGCTGTATGAAAAGGGTAGAAAAAAATTATTCATATTTTAAACTGGGGAGTAAGTTTTGAGTTCTGAAAGCTGTGTATGTTTTTATTGTAGAGTAGCCTATGTGTAAAGGTATGATCACGTCATGTCGTAATTATGAGATTTCAACTTTTAAAGAGCGTTCATGTTTAAGCACTGGTTGAAGATTGTGAAATTCCATTAAGCTAAACTGTGCTAATTTGCAATCAAAGACAGCAAATCTGTCAATTGTGGGTGCACTGTAATATATGAGATTGAGAAAATAGTCAGGCATCTATGGCAGAGGCTGGCTGTTAATCCTTTATTGTTGGGGAAATGTTGACTGTATTCAATCCTCTTAGTCTGTAACTTTTCATGGATGAAGAGTCAGTGATTAATCACCAGCCTTTCAGCATAAATTCCACAACCGAATCCAAAATCATTCCCAGGAAAATCTCTGCACATTACTGATTACACATGCTTTGCAAACAGGATGGATGTGAAACATTAGCTCTGTTTCAAAACCTTAATAGGCAGCTACTTTTGGCAACATTCTAACTGTCAAATTACCTCATAAGTACCTCATGACCGATTCTGAATGCTTTAGTACATAGGCAGACACTATGCAAGCCTCATGAATTGCACTCTGCATGGAATTAATCAGCACAATCAGCAAAAATGTTTAGCACAAAAATTTGGTCCCATTTTTGCATGCAATTTGCCTGTTTAGACCAATGTAAAAAAAAATAAAATAAAATAAAAAAGCAGACGGGCTGAATGAAAATCTGACAACAAATGGTGCTTTTAGAAAAGCAGAAATATCCTGGTTACTTTGGGACACAATAAAAAACCATAAAGTATAGTATTTGAGCCAAAATGAGGTATAGATGACCGCTTAATTAAAGCTGCACTCTGTAAGTTTTGCCTCTTTGTCGCCATCTCTGTTCAAAACCTGGAATTGCAGTTTTTTGCAGAATTAGCGTCTTTACATGGGTTGTGCATTGGCACGGCTCCTCAGCGCAGATGAATTTAATGTTTGCTGTCAGTCACCACACGCTCAAATTTCCCACCGGTACCGATTTTATAATAAAATATTATTACAAGCTTACCGTTCTGAATTGTGCTAAGGTAAGGAGATAGTTTTGAACGCTGGCTAGTTATATACTTGCTCAAATAGATTTTGGATCATTTTTAACCAAAAAAAGTTACAGACTGCAGCTTTAAGATGCCTACCTAAATTTCCAGAGGGAATATTTGTCTCAGATTGTAATGGCTAACGGATTATACTTTGCTTCTCTTTTTAAACTGGGAGGTAAAATGTTCAATAGAGAAACTTTGAAAGCATAATCCATTTGTGTTTCACATGATATTTTAGTGGATTTAATAAAGAGTCAGAGAGTATCCAAAGTCACAAGATGGATTTCTCAATGGTGTGCACTGAGAAACAGAGAGGGAAAACTGTCCTTTTGGGATTGGATGATTAAAACCTATTGTCCCTTAAAACCTGCACATGATAACACCATCTCGCTGGTTTGAAAGATTCTCAAAAACCAGGATTTTAGTTGAGCTAATCCAAATCCATATTTTACTACAATAACTGTTGTACTGCTGTGCTAAAATGTGGATTTTGACCAGAAAATGTGGATTACAACAATACAGATACTCATTTAAAAATTAACAAGATTTTTTCTGGTTCATTTTCACACAAAGAAAGCAACGATAGTCACTACAGCAATTCCCGGGGACGTCTTTTAAAATATCAGGTCATTAATCCTATCAAATATATAAATAACTGAGACAAAAACAGAATCTGTGTCTAAATATATTCCCAAACACATGCTCATTTCTGTTAGCAATGGCAGAAGACGCCTACGATTCTCTGCACTGGCTAGCATTATATAAGCAGCAATTGGTTTCTCTGGCAATATATCTCTATATTTCTATCTGACAGATATTCCCTGTTTACCTCCCCTTCACCTTTTCACTGTCTGTGTGCACCAAGTATGCTTTTCGTATGCTGTATGTTCATTCCACTGCACTGTGGAGAACATGCCCAGAAAACACGCTAACAGTAGCAAGCTAGCCATTTTCATTTGTAAAAGCGACTGGCTAAGCAATCCTTAACTAGTTTTATCCCACTAAAATTGTTGATGGTGGAAAGGAGGAGTAAAAGCAATGGACAGACACATTTCTCAGCTTAGACCAGCATAAATTTCCATGTTGCTAGTTTGGTGCTGGTCTATCTGGTGGGCTCATGATGTGGAAAGATGGGTTGGTGCTTGTTTGGCCTGTGAGACCTGGCACACTGTGAAATCTCATTTGCATAGTTCAACAAACATTTGCCATGCAGCAATGGGTGCCAGTCCACCCAAAATTAAAACACACACAGAACACATGCCCCTTTCATCTCCCCCATATTGATGTTAAAAGACGACTTGGTGTTAATCTGTCAGAAGATTATACTTTTCTGAGACTTTGCACATGGCAAGATGGCAAGATGGCACATTGAACATCTAATATTCTAGCTTTAAAAAATTAAAGGGGTCATGAGCGGCATTGTTTTATTGTTTTTTAATGTTTCCTGTGGTGCACTTATAATGATTTTTACATCAAAAATGGTCATAATTTAGAAATAAAAGGCATTTTTCCAACCCTTGTTTTAGCCCTCTGATCTGAACGCTAAGACGCGTGTCTGCTATGAGACTTCAGTGTAAATGCCCACTTCTGTGAGTGGCTAACATATATGCATATGAAATAGCTAAGTATTACTCTCTATGTGGAACTCTCTAGAAAACTTTTAGCACTTTTTTACTATTACAGCTCTCAAGGTTAACAAATTATGTTTTTGTTTTTTTATAAAAATACATTTAGATCATGGAATGAAAGGTTGCAGTGATGAATATTGTAGCCGATCACAAACAAGTTGTTGAGCGCATGAATGCAGTGATCTCGACATTGCAACTTAATTTCTGCATACTACTGTATGCTTCCATCATAACTAACTGTGCAAACACAATGTAAATAAGAGATTCGTTGAATATAACTGGAGTTTTGGCAAGAGTCCAGAACTCAGTCACTGATAAACTTGCACTGTTTGATTGACAGCTCCTGTGATTGTAAAGGGAGCATTTTTGATCGCTTTCTATATATAATTTAATCACAGTTTAACAGATTATTTTCATCCTACTAAGAGAAACAATGTGAAGTTGACCGCTTAGTCACTGGATTGATTTACGCTCTTCTTTCCTCGTCATCTCACTAACACCGCCAGTGGGCAGGGCTAATGTTGAAGTAGGCATTGATTTCTTCTGCAGGGGCATTCTTTCACAAAATGCACATTCCACAACGGGTCATTATCTGGGCTTGGTTACGAAAAAAAGTTGTTTTTGGACTAACAAGGAAGTTTCCAGTTCTGAAACTTACAGGATATTCTTATAGTATGATGACCTCTTACATGAAATTTTCATTTCTCAGTTCATGACCCCTTTAAGTTCAATCGACAACACTTGTGGCATAATGTTAATTACCACTAAAAAAATTATTCAACTTGTCCCTCCTTTTCTTTAAAAAAAAAAGAGCAAAAATATAATTCACAGTAAGGCACTAATATTCAACTGGAAATACAATATACTGATAATCAAGTGATACACTGTTAGTAAACCTCCTGACACACTGCTGAGACTGCGATTAGATGACACTTTCTAAAAATGACAGTGGTGAGAAAACAGCAGTTAAGAAACCATCCAAATCATAGCGATCTGGATATTTTTGCACAAGCTCTGCAATTCGGCACTCCATTCATGTCACTTATTTACAGAATATATGACATTATATAATGCTTTAAAGCAAGCAGCTTTGACTTATGAATAACTTAATTTTCTAAAATAAACCAGCTCTCCAGTGTGTTCTTGCCATTACTCTCATCGAACCTCGGTGGACTGAACAGAAGAAATTAACCAGAGAAGATTTCCACATCAAAGAAGGCGGAGCCTCATAGCACATCTACAAGCATTTACCGGCTGGAGTGAACTTTGATTTGATTTGAAAAGTTTGATTTGGCAAGCTGTTTTGAACTCACAAATCTTTGTTCTGACATCACACCAGCTTTTGGCTTGAAGTACAATATATCAAGTCCTCAAAGTATATTTTGGTTTTATGCTTATGCTTGAATGCGCACAGTGTGCATGGTGTAAATTCCGTCATCAGCATAGTATGAACTCTACATGCATAGCCAGATTTTTCAAACTGTGAATCCTCTTTATGTTCAGCTTTACACTCAGCTTGCACATTTGCCATTTTTTTCCAATGCTGGCTGACCTGTTGTTTCACAGCTGAAAAAGAAAGGTGAGACGGAACAAAAAAACTACTGGAGGAGACAATAGCAATTTATAAGCATCTGTGTGAGGCGGTTTACAAGATACAGGCAACCCTAGTTTAAATGAGTACAAATACATTTGACCGCTTATAACTTCTGGAGAGTAACAGAGCAGACACTGGACAAGGATGAAACTTCTAGAGTGTATGTGTTAAGTTTTTGTGTTTGCACATGCTATCAATTGGAGTAGGGGTGTCCAACCCTGCTCCTGGAGGGCTAGCGCCCTGCAGATTTCAGTTCCAATCTTGCTCCAACACAACTGTCTGTAATTATCAAGCAGCCCTGAACACCATGATTTGCTGGTTCAGGTGTGTTTAATTTGTGTTGGAGCTCAAATCTGCAGGGCGGTAGCCCTCCAGGACCAGGGTTGGACACCCCTGAATTGGAGTATACTTTGAAAGGCTATATGTTCGGATGTATGCATACACTAAAGAGTTCATGAAAAAACTAATGTATACTCTGGGCTTTAGCTTAATTTGCTTGACTGGTATTGAACCCAGAATTTTCCTTTATCCATTATTATGGTCTGGCTGACCTCTGAGTGGAGGCTTGTTAGATACGATTGGTGTGGAAGGGTGGATAGTATGAATTTGAAGGAGAAAGTTGATTGAAGTTGGGCACCATTCCACAAGGAGGAGAAGAGTAGGCAGCTCAGGAGGGCCTAGCCTCACACCCACGGATCGTTGGCTGAACATCTGATGCATATGGCTCACAAAATTGGGAACACTTCAGGAGTTTTGAATTCGTCATCTGAAGGTAATGATACACGGGGCAACTTTTTGAGCAATGTTGCCGGGTGATGTTGCTTGGGCACTTTCCCATTTAAAATGGGCAACAAATTTCGATCTAAAGTATCCAGATAGAAATTTGTTGCCCATTCTTAATGGGAAAGTGCCCAAGCCACATCGCTCAGCAGCATTGCTCAAAATGTTGCCCCGTGTATCATCACCTTGATTGGTTGAATTCTACAGGATTTCCAGGAGACGTGTGTGGCATTCTTTAACGGTCCACCTGGAAACAAAGGTGCTGTGATGCCAAACCCCCTCATGGAAGAAGAAAGCCATCATGTTTACAACTTTGACAATGAGTGTGTATTCAGATCTTCAAAATTATGGATTTTCAAAAGTATGTGAAGTATGTAAAATTTGTGGCATAGACTCTTTAAAATTGACACCGGTCTGTTTTTGTAGGGACATCGGCGTTACATTTTCACACTCCTAAAAATGATGCGAAACAAAACGAACTGTGATAGCTTTATATGTCAGTCAGATGGCCTCTGGGCTTCCTTGGCCAGTGAAAGCTGCTATGGAGTCCAGACCTTCTGCCGTAAGTCTGAAGTTCTGGCTACGCGAGACTAAGGGGGGCCTGACTCATCACAGCCGGTCAGCACCCCGCCTGCGTCACGTTCCGTACCAGGCGTCCACCACAGTGAGCAAACACGTGAACTTGTGGCGAATGATGAATCTAATTTTAACAGATCTATAGCGCGGCCAGACAGATTGAGGGAGATGGATGTACAGATAGAGCTCGCTCAAAATTGATTGCCTTCTGAAGGATGGTGGTGGAGGATAGGAAAACGAGGGCTAGGGAGAAAAGCGAGAGGGGTGGCGACAACGAGAAGGAGAGTTTCCTGGGCAGAGAGCCTGCACTGTTAAAAAAAATCTAATTCTGACCTTTTTACAGAGGATTACTGGCAGCTGTGGTTGCCAGAATAAATCTGGAAAAATACAGCAAAAATGTAAACATATTTACAGTAAAACCTGTGAATGTAAAAAATCTGTAATTTCCAAAAGCCATTTTCTGCTGAATTAGCAAGGCCATGCTGCTACTAAAATCAGTTTTGTACTTTTAACATTTATTGTACCAAAATAAAACAGGGGTAAAGAGAAAATGGTAACACACATGACCCATTTAAAATGTAGCATAAATCCCTAATCTACATAAACATAATTATTAAAATCAAAAACCTTCAAATGTAAAGTGTCACAAAAGGAATTCTGGGAATGTCAGTTTGTCTTTTCACTGTAAATTTTAAGATGATTAGTCCTTTTTTTACTTCCAAAAAAAAAACAGCACAACAGTATTTTACTGTAAACCTTACATGAAATGTAAGGTTAGCTCCCTACATACAGTAAAGGAACTTACTGTTAACCAATTAACAGGGGTTTACTGTAGCATTTTTACAGACTTTTACAGTTAAAATAATTTTTTATAGTGTGGGGTACAGTACTGAATATCTCATGCACTCAAAAAAATGATTTGTTGATGCTGTTCACTTTATTTAAACAACTTATTTTGATTCAACACCATTGTATTAGGTTTCTGGTTCAAATTTAATTGCTTCATGTTAAACTGACTTAAAACGATTACTTTTCAACTTAACTTACTGTTTTCATATTAAAATAACATGTTTCAATCAAGTAAACTCAACCAGGACTCAATCAAACAGGACTTTCACTTCCCATCATGCTTTGCAAAGGGGCTGATCTGGGAGAGTAAATGTTGAAATAAAATGTTATTTTAAGCAGTTTTTAGCAACATGAGAAAATGGAGGGACTTTTTAATGTTTACTTTCTATTATGTTGGTATTTAAAAGTTTCTGTTATGTTAATAGTTTTGGGGTTACCATTGTGGTGAAGTGTAGAACATGTGCTTGGGTTATCTAACAATTATCTAACAATAACTAAAGTTGTTTAATAATAAAAACAACTATATTGGGCATGCCATAGATGGAATAAACCCATCTTCTGGCTAACACTTAAAAATAAGATTCTTTACAGAGTAAAGATTTTGTAAAAGATGTGAAAATTGTTCTTGAATGCATCCACTAAGTAAACTAATCCATTAAACTGGGTTACTTTTTTAAATTTCTGTTTGATATTTATTTTAGGATAATTAAACTTAATGGTTTTGGACAAAATTAAGAATGTTAACCTGATTCAACTAAATGGCATTGAGTTAACCTCATGTAATAAATTTAAATTAACTGAAATAAATAATGTTAATTAAATTCAACATAACCAAATTATGTGGAACCTGTTGACATAAAAAAATTAAGTAAATCCAACGTATCATTTTTTTGAGTGTGGCCAGAGTATGAATGTTTAATGAACATGGTGGAGCCGGGCGGGAGGAAGCCGAGTGCATTGCATCAATGGACAGCTGAAAAATGAGACGTGAGGGGAAGTGGTCCAGTCAGGAGGCGGGGGGAGAGACGATCAGCATGCTGCCTGGCTGCCTGGCTGCCTGGCTGCCTGGCTGCCTGCCGGGCCCACGCGCGTCAGCAAAGCCGCATACTCACACACGCTCTCTACATCTCTGTCGATTCATTGTGAAGTCCAGCAGCCTGTCCTGACGCACATGATACAGCGGGATCTTAAAATGTACATGCAGTCTGGCGTCTCTGTCTCTGACTGATGATAGTGATAGTGTTGTCATGGCTGATGATAGTGTGCTGTTACACTGCGTCCTAAACAAAAATGAAGTGATAACACGACAAATGATAAAAGGTATTTCTTCTTCTGCTACTCAGAGTTTTTGTCCTAATCAGCAATGGTTTCTATTTCTGCAGCCTCAAGCTGAGTAGTTCCACCCACACTGAAATCTCATTGGACAGAATCACCACTCCTCATTAGGGATGCACCAATATTAAAATTCTGTACTATTTTGTGTAAATAAATTAAAAAACAAAGCACAAGTCAAACACACCTATTGTCTTGTTTAGATGGGCTTTCTCTCAATTCCAAAAACGCAAAGAACAGACTTACATTCTCGTGGAGACTGGTCAATTCCAAGAACGAACTCGGAAGGACGCGAGGACACAGAACGCATCCTTGTGAGAACTGAGATGTGCTGCGATCTTGTTGCTCAACTGACCGTCCGAGCATATTATAAGTAGTAGCGGCCAATGCACAATAAATAGCCCACAACATAACATCACAAATGTCACAACCTATTAAAGGCACAATATGTAATATTTTTGGATTCAAATATCCAAAAGCCATGTGAACAATGTTATATATTTTGTTGACTTGTGTACTTACTAGGGATGTAACGATATCAAAATCTCAAAAATACAATAATACCTCGATATAAAGTCCACGATACGATATTTATTGCGGTATTTTAAAAAAAAGAAATTAAAAAAAAGAAAAGAAAAGAGACAAATGAAGACTTGGAAAAAAGTGCCATTAGTGTTAAACAATGATTGAACATTACAATGATGTACAAATTGACCATGTCATATCCTGTCCTCTTTTCTTGATCCTCTAATCATAACTGTTGTTTAGAGGTATGAGGTATAGTATGAGATGAGTTAAATGACCTAAACCTTCCTCTTATTAAATAAAATAATTGCACCAGCTGGACCTTGACAAAGGTAACATCTATTATTTTTTATAACATTCTCAAGAGATGTATTTGTTAACATTTGTTAATGCACTGTGAAGTAAAATAAACAAACTATGAACAGCTGTATTATTATTAACTAACATTTACAAAGATTAAAATATACAGTAACAAATATATTGTTTATGATTAGTTCATGTTAGTTAATACATTAACTAATGTTAACAAATTAACCTTATTATAAAGTGTTACCACAAATTCAGCACAAATAAGATTCTTGAACACACATGTAAGATCCAGACAGGTGAAACAATATTTTTGTAATTTGGACTAATAAAGACTACATTTGTTTCTAAAAGAATGATTCAGTGATAGACACATTTTAACAGTAATTTGTTGACACCTAGTGGCGTAACAATGCAATTGATACAGTGGTTAGGCCTATTAGAAGCACTTTCACAAGCTGATTTATTCTATTTTGATCGGTAACGTATACATAAGCATTTATCTGAATAATACACTTTTGTATGCTTCTGTGATAATTGGAATATTTGTAACAGAAATTATACTGTGTGTTTGACAAGATTGTTTGTGAAGCTGTTTATATCTAAACATGACTCTCTAAAACTCTCTCTAGATCAACGGCAGTGCACGATTGCAGATTTGAATGTCACGATTTTATTTTTGTCAAAGGTTTAATATACCCGGGCGAATCGTTGTCATTTAGGAATTAGATCACGTGGGTGATGAAATCGAGAACGCGATCTTTTAAGGCAGGAACACACCAACCCGACGCCGACGAACTTGTGGCGACAAAAGCAGACTGCGGGGTTGGCTCACGTCGGCAACGTCTGGGTCCAAAGTTGCCCTGACACACCAAACCGACGCTCGACGGCCAAGTAGCACGTCCGTTCTGCGCCTGCGTAAGAATAAATACCTTTCCGTACCAGCAGGTGGCAGTAGCTGAACAGCCAATCAGAATGATCAGATGGCCCGATGGACCGGCGAGCTCCGTTGCCGATTCAACATGTCGAATCGGCCGAAAAAAAGCCGTTGAGGACCAACTTCAGCCAACGGTGCAGAAAACACTGAGGAAAATTAGTCTGCGACGAACAAAAACTGCCCGACGGCCGACCGTCGGCTTGGTGTGTTCCTACCTTTAAAGAATAATCGTGCAGCTTGCCTTTGTGCATCTCTTTCTCTCTGTCTCTCTCTCTCTGTCTCTCTCTCTCTCTCTGCATTGATATCTGATGTATATGAGTAGCGCGAGTCGCGAGGACTTTTCAGTACATTCATTGGTATAATATTCATGAGGTGAGATGTCTCTATTAAAGGATATGCTCCTCGCAATTCGCCCACCCATCACACCAGAACCATTTTCGGAACCGAGCTGAAAAAAAAAACCTACATTTTTTGCCCGGAAGACATATCGTTTCATACACTCATGTGACCACAATAATATCGAGACAATTTTGCTATCGCAATACCACGATATTGATAAAAACGTTACATCCCTAGTACTTACATTATCCCAGATGTTTCCAAGAATGTTTAAATCCAGAGAAATAAGCAAGTTTATACCTGCGCTACCCTCGATTTCCGGTTTTATTTTGAAGAAACCATGGAAACACCAAAGACGCTTTAATATATTATGTGTTTTATAAGACAAAGGAACAATTGATTGGATACATAGACAGAAAACTAATCATTGTTATATAGCTCAACACGTTTAGTCTTAGGCCTATTGTTTGAATCTAATTTTCTTGATTTTCAGCAAGTACCATGTTCTTTATCATGCCTCAGAGACAATACTATTTTGTCAAGTGGCTAACATATAACTTTACTTTTAGTAGCAGTAATACAGCATTCTCTCCGTCATACAATATGTTTTAAAATGAATTGCGTGCCATTTAACAACATAAGCCATCCAGCATTTATTAGTATGATATTCTAATATTGATCTAGCTTACTGCAGTGTGCAACAAGTGTCTCATAGTAGCCACTGAGCGAGTAACTTTATAACATAACTTTCAACACACTCAAATGTATCTAATATGATAAAAAGTGCTGCTTCACCCCACATACGCTTGACCGGAAGAAGCGGAAGTAGCGACTGCGGCATAATAAAAGTTCTGCTATTGTCGAGGCGTGTGTTGTGCTCATCTCTCATTAGCAATCTCTCCAGTTGCCTCGTTCCGCTCGCACAGCACTCGGCCCAGCACTGCTTC
Organism: Anabarilius grahami; assembly: GCA_003731715.1. NCBI lineage: Eukaryota > Metazoa > Chordata > Actinopteri > Cypriniformes > Xenocyprididae > Anabarilius > Anabarilius grahami. The sequence goes on from RJVU01035392.1 coordinate 10,210,296, forward strand.
ATACTACAGTAACATTAATAATCTCATCCACGGACATGATTTCTACCCAAGTCCGGTAGATTATTTTCCACCGGCTATGAGGTGAAGACAACATCTCCTATGATTCCATCTCGGCGTCATCAAGCTACGCCTTTGTTTTGAATAGGTGACCTCTAGTGGTGAAAAGTTACATATTGTGCCTTTAAAATATTTATTTCATATTATTATAGACATTACTTTAATATTATTTTATTTTATTTTATTTTACTGTGTGTGTTTGTGAAAATGTGTATGTATGTTTAATGTTACCGATGCTTTGTCAATGTTAAGATTCTTTTTAATATGCCAATAAAAATACCGCAGGCTTTCTTTAGGTCTTTATCACTTTTTTTTTTTAAATTAAGCAAAACAAACGGACATGATTCTCATTGTCCCTGTCTCTTCATTGTGTCTGTTACACACCTGTTCCTTGTCTCGTTAATCATCTAGCCCTGTGTATTTAATCCCTTTGTTCCTTCTGTTCATTTTCTTGTGTTAATGTTATGTTCATGTGTAGGACCTGACATCTTGTTCATTAAAAGTTGCTTGCTATCGTTCATTCTGCATTCACACGTCTCCTTTTGGGATTACTACGCACACCCCAGAGACATTCAGATAGCCTACATCATAACCTGAAAAACTGAAGAGGTCATCTTTGTATGTGTACCACAACCAGCTAATGCAGAGCTAATGGAAAGGTCAACAAAGCAGTATTTATTTGAGAAAAAAAAATCTTTTATAAAGAATAAAAATATTAACTTCTTTCACAAAAAAAAGAGGAAAGAAAATACTGACTCCAAACTTTTCAACAGTACTGTACCATCCCAATAATTTTTCAAACTGCACAAACCCCAAATTCACCTTTATGTTTCCTAATATTACACTGACTCAAACTCTGAACCACTATGAAATTTATTTTTCCTCAACCACGTGCTGGATGATGATTCTTCCTCTGCTCCCTTTGATGTCGAGTCAGACTAAATGCTCCCACCCTGCATCACTCCTCCATTAGACAGCACATACCACACCACTGGAGTACAATCTACCAAGCGTCCTTGATTGTCATAATTTTCATTTGTGCCACTCAAAAGGAACATTTTGTGTTTCTGAAATCAAGAAGTGTTTCAAGATATCACTGCTTCAAGCAATTAAGCATCCACAAACGACACAGAAACAAGGTTCTTCAATCCTTTTGGTATGCTGTAGACCGTGGCCACATCACAGATGTAGATCTAAACAAGAGCAATGAGAGTGTATCGATCAATAGGCCCATGCTCTCAATTCTTAAAAGATCAAAGACTTTCTGCTCAGTGATTTCCAAAGTGCTAAACCAGACGTAAAGCTGTACTTAGACCAAGAGGCTGATTTCCACTGACTAAACAAAAAACCCAGTTCTTCCATTCCCAGTGTGGACGATACATAAAATAAACTAAAGAAAAGGTTAAAAAGGTAAACACGGTTCTTGAAGTGTTGGTAGCAATGTCAAAGTGCCATTGAATATAGCTGAAAGACTTTAGTTATACAAAGACGGTGCACTCAAACTATTATGAATGGGAGAAAGTGCAACGCGCAATAAGGAGAAATAAGTCCCGCCCTCTAAATAAAAGAGCCAATCGCCAATTGGTAAAGTCATTGCATCACTGCAGCTGCCATTAGAAGCTCCAGTTGCAACATAAACATTCAGTGTTATGAGAAGCACGCTTAGGACTGCATATGTGCGTCATGATTTGAAGGTTTAGAAACAAAATTTATGAGACAGTTGATGTTAGATTTCATTGTTGATTTCAAGTATGAACAGCTTGGTGAACAGCTTCGGAGAATTTGATGTTTCCCCATTCAAAGAGATAGGAGCTGTGTTAGCATGACTGAAATAGCTTGTTTCAAAGATGCCCACTGACTTTGATGAAAGCATCTGCCAAATGCATAAATGTAAATTTGATAGAATTTACATCATTGTATAAAATTTGTCAGTGAGTGTCATGAATAAAACGTGACGTGACTAAAACAGTCATCTGCATGTTCTCCAACATGCGTTTTTCATGTGTTGATGAGCTTGAATTAGAAACATACTTTCTTTACTTTAACGCCAGAGATAAGTCATGCATAATTAACTGAACTCCACAGGGCTTTTTTAAAGGTATCTATATATGGAACATCTTCCACTAGTGTTGTTTTGCATGCACCTATCAGATAGAGTAAGAGGAAGACTGTATTTGGGGGAGGGGGATCTGAGTCAATGCTGGCCCAAATACCAGCTGATTGACATATAAGGGTTAGTGACTTTTATGGAACAAGTCCTTCGCCCTGGGCCAGCGGTGGCCTGTTACTTCCTATCCACATCAATCGGGACACAGGCCTGCCTTTGGTGAAAAATTGATGTTAGAGCACTCAAGGTTCATCTAGAGTATGTGAGTGGTGTGTGATTTCACTGAGGAAGATATTAAGAAAAATCTTAGAAGACCAGGGTTTAAAGTTACTATTAAAAATGTAAATATATAATATAGTAGGCAATAATTTAGTACAAAATACTTTATCAATAAACATTTAGGTTCTAACATTAGAAAAATATTATTTTTAATAGTTTTCTACAACTAATGCACTGTTTTACAGCACAAACTAAATATGTTAGTTACATTTTTTACATTACAAAATGTTACAAAAAATATTAAACATTATATTATTAAGCGAAACAAGCTACAGTATCCTTGTTAAAAAAAAGAGCTTAATCATTTTGAATAAACTATAACCATAAAAATATCACAATATGGTGATCCATATATGAATACAATATTGTAAACCTGCTTATTCCCAACTTGGTCCCACTTTATATTAAGTGGCCTTAACTACTATGTACTTACATTTAAATTAATAATTTGATACAATGCACTTATTGTGTACATACATGTTTTTACATTGTATTTATATTTTATAAACACCTGCATGTAATTACATCTGTAATTATTTTCTGTAATTACATTTATAATTACACTGTTGACCCATCCCTTACACCTTACCCTAACCCTTAAACCTACCCCTATCACCAAAGCTTTCCCTAACCTTACCCGTATCCCACCTCAATAGCAGCAAAAGTGTTTTGCAATTCAATATGAACCCAATAAGTACATTGTACTTATTTTTTGATGTAAGTACATAGTAGTTAAGGCAACTTAATATAAAGTTAAAACACAACAACACTACAGCAAGGAACAACAGAGTCTGTAACTTATTAGACAAAGAATTCACTCTTCTATTATTCCATTATTCTCCCCCAAAAGACAGAAACTCAGATAATGACCTGAATTTTTAACCAACGTCCTAACAGTTGAACGAGTCTGTGGATAATAGAAACATCCAGTGCTAAAAGGCTCTACCCACAAATTTCTGAATGAGACAAACTCTTCCATTGCTTCAGCGGGGAGTCTGCTCAGGCACATGGTTTGTACTGGCTGTGGTGAACGGACTAGACTGAGAGTGTTGAGGAGAGGGAGAGTATCAGAGACAGGAAACTGCCTTTGAAATGCTGAGAAAGTAGAAATGGAATCCAGCCACAGACAGAGATAAGACATTCTCTTCAGAGTCTACAGTGCTGGAGAGATATTTGAAGATTTTTGTCAGTTTTTTCCTGTTTAAAACTGAACAAGATATCCCGAATGCAAATGCGACAAAACATGATGATTCACAGCCTACTGCATATCTATATATATGTAAGGTAATTAAAATTAAATAGTCAAAGTCTACTTGCACTGGATGTGCTGGTTCACCGGCTGCAGTCATGACCTCATCTCCTAAATCAAACACCTGCGATTCAGCAACTATACCTGCTAATGCACTCGCGTTCACGTAAAGTAGCCTTTTTGACAAGTTTGAGTGAGTAAGGGCAAAACGCACAAGATATATTACCTGATCTTAGATGGCAATATCACTTCTTTATAGCAGAAATAAACTGCTGCAGAAAAAGTTAGCACTTAGTGCACATAGCCGCTGCCATAAGAAAAATAAACTTTATTCAAGATAAATGCCCAGTTTCAGAGACAAGGCTTAAGCCTATCCCAGACTAAAATGCATGTTTGAGTTGACTTATCTGAAAGCAACTTGCACTGACTGAATCTCTTCATTGTTTAGCCTCAAGATGCACATCAGTAATGTTTTTTTCTAAGGCACATTAATAAAAGCTACATAAATGTCATAATTTAACTAAGGCCCACTGTTGGCTTAATCTAAAACTTGTCTGTGAAACCAGGACAAAAAGTTTTAATGTCTTAAGCAACTTTGCTTCCCAAGTAAATTAATCTTGTTTAAAGAAAGTTTAGATATATTTACTGGAAAACAAGACAAAATACTGAATAAGAAATTATTTTATTCATTTGTTTGTTTGTTAAGTTTGAACATGGCAGGTCTGAGTCTGGCTTTCTTACTTTTTCGATATTGCTCACTACTTTTTTGTCGTATAAATGCAAAAGCCCATAAAAACAAATAAAAAGTGACTATAAAAAAAGTAAAAAATGTACGTGTTCTAATAGTTGTAATTCCACTTTGTTCTTTATAGCCCAAAGCATTTCCACTCACTCAGAATCACTGGACCCAACAAAATGCATTTGGAAATTGGCTGCCTCAGCTGTGCCCTCTGTGGTTCGCATTCTGCAGCTTTCCATGCAATCGGCGCAAGTCAGCTGTTTTTCATTGTTTGATTGGAAAGGCTGTCATGGATTTGGCTGGATTATAGCTGACATTATAAATCATAATTACAAGACATTGAAAGTACCAGTCAAGAGAGCCAGTAAATTGAAATACAGCAATTTGAGGGTTCTTTCTTTAAAATCTGTAGTACCAAGACACAAAAACGACTATGAAAGTGACATGCTCATGTGAGTTGTGTTGGAAATTCAGACAGATGTGATGACAGGCTGCTTGTTTGTTATTTAAACTATTTTAATTTTTCCACAGGGAAGAATCCTACATGCTTATCATTCCACTGGATGAGGATCAAGCTATCACAGCCTTAGGATGAAACAGAAGTGATGACTGTTGGAAAACACATCCAATGTTATCCAACACCGCTTAAAAATGAGCAGCTGTCAGGTCCCCCGCTAGCCCTCCTCTAACAGGCTTTCTATGAAACATAGACTGCGGCACAAACCTCCAGAGCAAGCTTTCTTTAGCTTCTCCATTTCCAGCTGGCAGCTACATCAACAATGCCTAAGGGTTAAAGAACCCGGCAGAATCTAGGCTGCTAGCAGGTGCTAACTGCTAAAACAAATCACCATCATTTCATATGTATCCACATCAGCTCAAATCACATTCTGTCTGCCCAAACCAAGGAGTCAAACTTTTGGCTGGTTAGCATGGCCCGTTAGCCCCTTATGGTAGATGCTGTAACAATGATTGTAGGGTATATAATATATTATATTATATTATATTATAATGAAATTTTAAAAATTTGAAGCTTTGAGCGCTGTTGAGCGGATTCGTAAACACCTCTGATTGGCCGTTGTGTTGACGCGCTCATCGGATATGTCTGTGATTGGCTTCAATGATCAACACTTCAAAAACGTTGTAAAAATGTTGCAGACCAGTCCGCTGATAGACGCCTGGAAAATAGTTTTAAATTGTAATAATATTTCACAATATTACAGTTTTTACTGTATTTTTGATCAAATGTATGCAGCCTTTGTGAGCACATAAGAAAATTATTTTCAAAATATAAAAAAATTGTACCGACCCCAAACTTTTGAACAATATAAAATCTATTTTATTATATTATATATCTGTATATATATTATACTATATATCTGATAGCTCAAGGACATGAGCTAAAGGACATGTTAGGCAAAATGACAGCCTAGCTAGCACAAATATATATTATTATATTATATTATATTATATTATATTAAATTATATCATATTACATATTTAAGGCTCAGATGATTAGCTCAAATCTTTTGAGATGAATGAGACTAATATCTGAGAGCTCTCTCAGGTATTAAAAAACTCCTTGATGTCAATCTAGATAAATTCAATTTAGATAAAAAGATCAATTGGCCTAATGGGGGGCAGTCATGGCCTAATGGATAGAGAGTCGGACTTGTAACCCAAAGGTCATGGGTTCGAATCTCAGGTCCGGCAGGGATTGTCGGAGAGGGGAGTGAATGTCCAGCGCTCTCCCCACCCTCAATACCACGACTGAGGTGAGACCCTTGAGCAAGGCACCGTACCCCCAACTGCTCCCCGGGCGCCGCAGCAATGGCTGCCCACTGCTCCGTGTGTGTGTTCACTGCTGTGTGTGTGCACTTGGATGGGTTAAATGCAGAGCACAAATTCCGAGTATGGGTCACCATACTTGGCCACATGTCACTTCACTTCACTTCACTTCACTTCAATTTGAGCTCCTGCCAAAATTTACATTTGAACAGACACAACACTAGTTTAAAAGGGGACAGATGCTGGGCACATGCTCTTATCATGAGGGAAGATGGTCTGTTCCTAGGGTGGACTGCTGGAGGTCTCAAAAAGTTCAGTGCGGTCGGCTAGCATTGAGCCTTGAGGGCCTACCTGGAGCCATGCATCAGCTCATGACTCTCAGTCTGCTGCCTCCCAGTCCTCTGTTTAGACAGAGCAACAAAGCATAGATCTGGCACCTGGCCAGTTTTGTAGCTGGTGATTGTGGGCCTGTTTGCCAGCTAACAGCTTGAGATGGGAGGGTGAGGGCAGGGAGAGATCTGCATTGGGGCTGGGATAGTGCAGCGTGGCTCTGACACACAGGAGGGAGACACTGAGCGAATGTAGCAAAGTGCACAGTCAGAACAGCAAGGTGAAATACATCTCGCTGTCAGATTAAGGGGATGACACAGCTCAAGTTTAGCAAGGTAAGATAATCACATTCTGATTTTTATACATAAGAATTATGGTTAAATAACTTCTACTTACAGCGACATATCAAAGCATGTATAGTGTCCCTTTTGACATAGGAAATGTATAATTATTCATAGTGCATGCAATGAAAAAGTTCTAAAAATGTGACCCAAGATTGGATGCTCCTTGCTATATGTTAGCAGCCCTCTAGTGGACGAGTAAGAAAATTGCAGGGCTATGTGAGTCCATGAACTCAACATTTGAAATAAAGACACACCACTTATTTAAACGAGTCTGAACTGAAGGTCGATCAGATTCACAGAACACATCTTGAATTACAATTATGATGGCTCCTTTAGAGTGGTCTGATGTTTAAAAAGCTAAAGACATCTGAGAAAGGTCTGGGAAGGCAGAATATTCATAAAGTGAATAACTAAAACAGTCTACAGCACAAAATGACTGATACAGTATATTAAAACACTACTGAGCACCAAACCATACATATTCCCAATAAAAGCACCTTCAGATGTGTAATTAAAGTTCCCCAATTTATATTTTCAGAGCTTAATTGTAATTCAAATGAACAGTTCAAACAAAAATTACAATTTTGTCATCATGCAAAACCTAAAGGACATGTTAGGCAAAATGACAGCCTCAGCTATAGCACAAATATGCAATGAAAGTGAATTGTAACATATCCTTTTGTGTCCCACAAGAGAAAGGAAATCAGTAAATGTTCATTTTGGAGTGATCAGTCCCTTTTATTTGATAGAACACACTTAATATGAAGTATATACAAGCCTAAAGTTGCTCATAGTATTTCAGAACAGGTGAATATGGATGAATAGACAGCAACAGCTAAAACCCTCGCTTTGCAAGCTCAGATGACTTTTAAAAACTAGCACTTAAACAGAAATGTCACTAAGCAATGGCATAGCAATAATATTTATGCATAAAGAGAAAACTATAATCCAAAATATTTATAAAAACAGAATCACCCAGAGCTGCTTTTTACTATAAAATATTCTACATGCCCAAATTAGAATTGAGACAGGCTATATTATTTATAAAAAATAAATAAAATAAAAACTCAGAACGACCCATTCACAGATGTTTTGTTTTTTTTAACTCAGCAATATTTCATAAAAAACTTAAGGCTGAATATAATAAATTGCACTTCAACTCACCTTGAGCAGCTGTTCCTCTGGTGCTGAATACACTTGCTATCAAAGTGGCCACATACCAAATCATAGTACTATTGCCAACCAGAAAGAAACCTCATCATATCTCAAAGTGCCCCTTTCAATAAATCATTCTTAGCCGAGCCCCTGGATGATAGACACACTGTCAGCAGCTGATACCCTTTTATTCATGCCCTGCATACTTTTCTCCGACGGTTCCCTTCATTCTTTCCCTCCCCTTCTTTCCTTTCGCATCCTCTCTCGATGAAATAGAGCACCTGCACCAGCGCACGGCAGCCAGACGCGGCTTGATGGCAATGCCAGCGTGAAACCAAGCATGACAATTTAGCTGTTAGCTCCGCCCCCGCTCGAAATTCATTGGCCAGTGGGGGAGGCGTCGGGGCGGGTATTGGTCGCCTCTCCGTCGCTCTCCATGTAAAATCTGAGAGCACCGAGTTTCAAGGTGAGTTGGAGCGTGAAGTGGCGTCGGAACCGCAGTATCATGCGCAAAGGCGAAGTCGTGTAAGGAGCCTGTCGGATGCCCACCATAGGTACAAGGCTTCGCGTGTTGTCAAAGTTAAATGTGTGGAAGGGTAGACGTCAGATTTTCGAGTGGGAAGGAAATCCTCAACCTGTATGCGTCATTCGCATTTCATCCCAATGATCCCATCGATTGCACTGCGCGCGGTGTTAGGATTGAGACATGAAACTGGAGCCACACTGAATTCTCCGGGAGTAGTGATGTCACTTGTTAGTGACATCATGGTTGAACCAAATTTTTAACAAGGAGACAAGTAACTAGAGCACTGTAATGATATGACACAGGTATTATGAGTAGGCTATATATAATATATATATATACACACACACACATAATAATATGTATCATCAGTGTCCCCTGCAAGTCCAAAAGATGTTTATATGATTCATTACTTGATGGTAACACTAACTTTTCCATTAAAAAAAATAAAAAAAAACGATTTGTAATTTACTCACCCTTAAGTTAAATCCAATTACTATAAAACAAAAAGAAGAACTTTTCCATTAAAATTCCATAAAATTTAATTTCCAGGAATACAGAGGTGTCAAATAATTAGAGTGTACAACAGCATAAAATACACTGTTAAATACGTCCAAATTGGTGGTTTTTGAAGATCCACAAATCAGCCCAATTTTCAAACCAGCCTTTTCAAAATTCATAATTCACATCTTGCTTACAAGTTAAGGGGTAGAATCTGCTATACAGTCCATTTGAGCAATGTTTTAATGGCAATTCTGGTGTTCTGCCAATCCTTATAGACTTTAAATGTTCCATCCACTTAGACTGTGTGATGGGTATTCATGTTTTGTTTCTGTTTTGGGTGGGTTTAACATGTTTTAGTTCAGTTTCCTGTATTTCAGTTTCTATGGTTTTTCATTCATTTTATTATCATGCGCACATGTCCTTTGTTTGTATTTAAGCTTTGTGTTTTCTTCAGTTTATTGTCTGTTTTCGTCGGGTTAAATGATTGTTCTGTTCCTGTTTTCAGNTCCATACAGTGGTAGCTCATGGAGCCCAGACATTGTTTCCCAAACTTCAAATATTGATTAAAGATGTTAAAGATGTTTTCATTTTGACAGTTATCTTGTCTATTGCATTTCACTAATTTAGAAAAAGATAAAAGGGTCAGATTTGATGCTATAAGGAGACAGTTTTAAAGTAACTTAGTAAAAAGAGAGAGCGAGAGAGACACGAGTGTGGATTTGTAGACATAAAAGAGAGATTTCAAGTGTAGTCCATTCGAAGAATTTATGTTGTTCATTTGCCAGGTGACCAGATTGTAAGACCACAGAGTCAGTTGCCTTTTTCGCATTACGAAAGATTAAAAGAAAAGGCCAAGAACTGGCAACACATCGCTTTAACCATGGATAAAATTAGGACTGATTGAAATGAACCCCAATCTAACCCATTCAGTCAAAGTGATGGGTAATGATTATTTGTAGCACAATCTCTGATAGTGACGACTTTAAAATAAAACTTGTGAATTCTTGCAATAGCAAGCAACAGCATTTTTGTTTCACAGAAAAAATAACAGCTTAGAGGTTTGGAACATAAGGGTGAGTAAAAATTTCCTTTTAAAGCACTTTATTTTAAAAAAATATTTTAGCTGATGCATCTAGGCTATTATATATTGTTAAAATTGAGCTATAGGCTGTTTTCAGTTTTTAAAAAGGTGTTTAAAATTTAATTTCCAGGAATACAGAGGTGTCAAATAATTAGAGTGTACAACAGCATAAAATACACTGTTAAATACGTCCAAATTGGTGGTTTTTGAAGATCCACAAATCAGCCCAATTTTCAAACCAGCCTTTTCAAAATTCATAATTCACATCTTGCTTACAAGTTAAGGGGTAGAATCTGCTATACAGTCCATTTGAGCAATGTTTTAATGGCAATTCTGGTGTTCTGCCAATCCTTATAGACTTTAAATGTTCCATCCACTTAGACTGTGTGATGGGTATTCATGTATTGTTTCTGTTTTGGGTGGGTTTAACATGTTTTAGTTCAGTTTCCTGTATTTCAGTTTCTATGGTTTTTCATTCATTTTATTATCATGCGCACATGTCCTTTGTTTGTATTTAAGCTTTGTGTTTTCTTCAGTTTATTGTCTGTTTTCGTCGGGTTAAATGATTGTTCTGTTCCTGTTTTCAGGTATAGAGTGTCTTTGTTTTGTCTTTGTTACTAAAATCTAACTGCTGCGAATAGATCATGCTCTTTTCCTCGTCTTGTTTGCAACTGCACTGACAGAAGAACAAACCACTAATGGATCTAGCAGCAGTTTGAATCCTCCTCCTTTCTCAGGGGGAAGCTCCCTTAAGAGACACACGCAGGACTTCCTTTACTTATACCATCTGGTCCACTATGAGGACAAAAGCCTGTTTGTGTTTTTCCGGGCAGGTCTCAACGTGGAGACGAGAGTGTGCCTGCCCAGAGACGGACCTTGAGGGAGCTTCCAGAAGTATGTGGACTGGGTCTTGTATCACTGTGGATCCCCCTTTACCATCGGCGAGATGGAGGATCACCATGCTGCACTCCATTCCACGCACTTTGTGCCACCCGCCGTCACCAACCCATCGGACAGAAAGCCAGAGCCTATAAGAGCCTAAACCTGCCATGATGCCAGAGCCAGAGCTGATGCCTGAGCCGTTTATTGCTCCAGAGCCAGAGCCAAGCACAACTGACCAGGTGTGTAAGCTGGCAATAGCGTCTGTGCCTGTGGATATTTTGGTGGAGGGGATGGAGTGGAGCCCTGTCCCATCTGCAAAGGAGAGAGCCATTCCTAAGTATTCTGCGTGTTCCGCTTTTAGACTGTCAGTCTGTCTAGTATCATCCAGGAAGGCCGTCTGTTAAACCCCTGCCTCCACTGCCCAGTCCTTCAGCCCTGTCTTCACTGCCTCTCATCAGCCCTTCGTCTCCTATGTAACCTGCTCGGTGCTTCGTGGATCCACCTCGGGCTGATAGTTTGCCAGCTCGACCCTGGACTGACGACCCTCTTGCTCTGCCTAGTACCTTCGACTCCGAGCCAATTACTCCACCTCAGCCTGTCAGCTCCACCTGGGACCATCATCCCTACGGCTCCACCGAGCTTCCTTTTCCCTCCGGCTCCACCTTGGTCAATCGTCAATCTGTCATCGCCATGGACTCGTCCCTTCACCCCTTTGGCTCCATCGGTCTCTGCCTTCCCTCCAGCTCCACCTCAGTCCTCAAACGCACTGGCTCCACCTCAGTCCTGCAGCACCCTGGCCTTGCTTCGTCCACTCATCTCCGCGGCTTTGTCTGGTCTCCAGGAACTTCTATGTTGCCCAGTCTCTTCAGCTTTTTGGCTCCACCTGGGTCTCCATCTCCATCAGCCTCGTCTCAGTCGGTCGTCTTCCTGGTTCTACCTGTCAAGTCTCCACCATGGCTCCTCCATCCAGTGTAATGTCCTTATCCAATATATATAAACCCACATTCAATGACACAGACACTGTTCAGAGGCAACGTAAAAAAATATTTAAAAAAACTTCTATGAATTCTTGTAACCTCTAACTCATTTGTCTCAGTATATTCATTTATTGTCAAGTTTTATTCCACCCACCCTCTCATATGAGTTATTTAACCTGCTTGAATATTTGTAAGTATTTGTAAGTACAGCTATATATACATTATTTAACAGTAAGACATATTTGTTTTCCCTCAGGTAAAAAGATGAAAATATGTGTTCCCTCAGGTAAGAAATGCACATCTGTTGGGTTTGACACCAGCTGCAAAGTGCTATTCTATCATCTGAACTGAAAATAACACACAGGCCTCAAAATTCTCTCCATTTCCATAACCATTTTATAGCTGAAGGGCAGATAAGGATATTGAGCCCCACAACTCACCTTCATATAGATCATAATAATGTTGTTCAGGAAACTATGCTTAATGATGTAATGGTACAGAAGTACAAACATTTTTTTGTTAAAGATGCACTTAAAGGGTTAGTTCACCCAAAAATCAAAATTCAGTCATTAATTACTCACCCTCATTTCGTTCCACACCCGTAAGACCTTCGTTCATCTTTGGAACACAAATTAAGATATCTTTCATAAAATTGCCAGCAAGACAATTAACATTTTCAGTGCCCAGAAAGCTGACGTATTTAAAACAGTTCATGTGACTACAGTGGTTCAACTTTAATGTTATGAAGCGAGGAGAAAAAAACAAAATAATGACTTTATTCAACAATATCTAGTGATGGCCTATTTCAAAACACTGCTTAATGAAGCTTCGAAGCTTTACGAATCTTTTGTTTTTGAATCAGTGGTTCAGAGCGTGTATCAAACTGCCAAAGTCACATAATTTCAGTAAACGAGGCTTCGTTACATGATAAGTGTTTCAAAATTTCAGTGGTTCACCACTGGGGGGTGTGACTTTGATAAGTGCTTTGCGTCATACCGATTTGATTTATTCCACAAATGTGAACGTTCAGTAATGGGGCTTATCAAAAAAAAAAGTAGGACAAAGTATCAATAAGCATTTTCTGATTTCTTCTTTACATCTGATCCTTTGATTTTCTTTTTTTTTATTTAAAGCTGGTTAATTTGGCTATATTTTATTTACTATGTCCATTTTGCTCAAATACAGTATGACTGATTCAGACCAATCAATGGACCAGTAACTGTCATTTTAAAGAATTTATAAAAAGACAGGCTCATAAGAGTAATTTGTTTGGCCTATGCTGGTTGTGTTTTGTATTTGTTTTTGCATGCAGCCTGCAAGGACAAATCAATAGGAAGATATTATGGTTCAATGAATTACAACTGCGAAATACAAAAGCAGCATACAGCACATATTTTACTACAATTACTACAATTGGTTGTTATGATTATGAGCTTAATTGCATCAATTTTATCAAAGTATTTCTTTAATTGAGGTAAAGTTTAATCACAGTATTGCCTAAATCTCATTATAAATGCATTATGAGGGTGCATCTAGTCAATGTCTAGGTGTGACGCATAATATATGACAAGGTCTTGGTTTGTGATTTTTCACACTGAAGTATATGAGAGTGTATAAACTCTGCTGATGTTGGAGAGAGATGGGTTAGGAACCACCTTACCCTTTTAAACCTGTCTGTGCTGTAATGCATACAAACATTAAGTTTCAGAGATAAAGATCAGCCTATTTATAGAAATAGACTTTCTTTGTGATATATTTTTAGTTTAATGTGCTAGTGGTCCATATACAAAACCAAACTTTTGATTTGAGATCCATGCTTAATGCTGCATATATGTAATATATTTATGTTTCACAGACCAGTGTTGCCGTCATCATGGACTTATGTCGGCACTAGCGATTGATTTGATTAATGCCATGAGTGAACGTATAATGGGGGTTATCAAGATAAAGTGAGTAGGGCTGGATATTCATCAGCATGTTCAGATTTAGTTAAATTCTGATTCACAAGCTTTCAATGTTATTTCATGCTGATTCATTAGGGTGTATTGTCAATTTTTTAGGTTGTAACTTGTCATTTTGAACAATTCATTAAAAGAATTGGCTTCATAAGAGTCATTTGGGACATTTAGCGTATAAATTTAGACCAGTTTGATTCTATTTATTTTTTATTTCCAGCTTTCAGTAGATGAAAAATGATAAATAATAGTCCACCAAAAATACAATTCTGTCATCACCCTCCTGTCTTTCCAAACCTGTATGACTTTCTGTGGAACACAAAAGATGAGCTTTTAAATTTGTGTGTGTGTTTTGTCCATATGTCAGTGGGGTCTGATGTAGTTTTAACCCCAACATTCTTCAAAATTTTGTTCCACAGAAGAAAGAAATTCAAACAGGTTTAGAACAACATGAGGGTGATTAAATGATGACAAAATGTACATTTTTTGGGTAAAATTTTCTTTATAGGATATATTTAAAATGCTGACCAGAAAAGCAGGAGCACTCTGTATAATAAGAATTCATATTAAATGTGCATGCATCATAAATTAGGTCCTCCGGGGCATGAGGCTGTAGTAGCTCTGAGTCGTGAAATGCTTTAAACTTTTCACATGTACCCACAGGGGACAATAAATACGACTTTTGTGTTTTTCCACTCCATTAGAAGATTTGCATATATCAAAAGAACAGCAGATGCTCTGCACTATAGTTTGTCAGTTCTCTGTGCTCAGGGCATATTTGGATAGTCTGCCATTTCATGAAATGTTAACCACTGTCGACTTGACAAATACATGAATGCAAATCATCTATATCCAGGCTCTTGTGTTCCATAAGAAATACAAAGACAACAGATAAACAGCTTGCCAGCGTACTGGCTAATGTTAATGCTGCATGTGGCTGGATGTTTTCACTCTCTGATGCATACAGAGGCAAAACACTGTGAGAAAATTAGTGAGAAAATTACTTCAGATGTTCTTTTTTTATCGGATTATGATTTGATGTTAATTGAAATCAATTGGATATCCTTTTATATATCAATTTGTGACATCATTTTGGTTTCTCTGAATGTGAACGTAGTTGAGACTAGTAACTAGAGACATAGCATTTACTATAAACAGAAAGGGGTTTGACTTCGGCTTGGCTTTTGTTTGCACTACTGTGTGAACAATGCCAATGAATGGTGAATAAGCAGTATGTGTACCTCAAAAAGTTGATGTTAATCGTTTACCATTTAGCAACTCTGGTGTTACATCCCTGTGGTTTTCCTTAAAAGTAATTGCAATTGATCAGGAGCAACTCATTTGGTCAATGTCATTGATTCCTGGATTAGAAAGACAAACAGATCTTCTCATTAGGTGTTTTTTTCAATTTGGTAAATTGAGTTAAGAAATTAGTGTAGCTATTGCAGAGATTAAATCTCTGATGCTATTTTCATAGCCTTTGTGCACTTCCAAATAGAGTAAACGTGTAGACAGCAAATGAGCAACAAATGCATCTAAACAATAGTAAACAAGAAACCCGTTTGGTAAAATGTTATTCTCTTTATCTGATGAATCTCATTACTCAACAAATCAGGAAGATCTTATCACAGAAAAAGGAATAGTAACGCAGAGCAGAAGCTGCATGCGTAAGCACCATATTGGGGCCTTATTGACAAAATGCACCACATATGGGGAGGGGACTATCGATCCTCCTCTTCCTTCTTTAGAATGCATTCTCGTAGTACTCAGATTCAAGTGCTAGTATACTTCTCTGCATACAGCTTCCTATATCATCCCATCATGTTTAAACAAATCTATTTGGGACAGAAAATCTGGGATTTAAAATTGAAGTGTTTTTTTATATATATATTTTAATATACACTACCAGTCAAAAGTTTTTGAATAGTAAGATTTTTTAATGTTTTTAAACAAAGTCTCTTCTGCTCACCAAGGCTTCATTTATTTGATCCAAAATACAGCAAAAACAGTAATATTGTGAAATATTTTTACAATTTAAAATAACTGTTTTCGATTTGAATATATTTTAAAATGGAATTTATTTCTGTGTTGGCAAAGCTGAATTTTCAGCATCATTACTCCAGTCCTCAGTCTCACGTGATCCTTCAGAAATCATTATGCCGATTTGCTGCTCAAGAAACATTTGTGACCCTGGACCACAAAACCAGTCATAAGTCGCACGGGTATATTTGTAGCAATAGCCAACTGTATTTCATTGTATGGGTCAAAATTATCGATTTTTCTTTTATGCCAAAAATTATTAGGATATTAAGTAAAGATCATGTTCTATGAAGATATTTTGTACATTTCCTACCGTAAATATATCAAAAATTTATTTTTGTGAGTGGATATACATTGCTAAGGACTTCATTTGGACAACTTTAAAGGCGATTTTAATCTCAGTATTTTGATTTTTTTTGCACCCTCAGATTCCAGATTTTTTTAAATAGCTGTATCTCGGCCAAATATTGTCCTATCCTAACAATATATCAATGGAAAGCTTATTCAGCTTTCAGATTATGTATAAATCTATGACTGGTTTTGTGGTCCAGGGTCACATTTATTATTATTATTATCAATGTTGAAAACAGTTGTGTACTTTTTTTTTTCATGATTATTTGAGATAGAAAGTTCAAAAGAACAGCATTTATCTGAAATAGAAAGCTTTTGTAACATTATCACTACCGTTCAAAAGTTTGGGGTCAGTAAGAGTGACAGTATAGACATTTATAATGTTGCAAAAGCTTTATATTCAGGGGGGATGGGGGGCTATGTATGTGTGTAATGCAAAATATATTCATTACCACTATGTTTAGACATGCTAAGGATGTGTGTGCACAAATGTGTCTTCACCAATGTGAAGAGTGCACACTCACCCTTAGCACATTTGTAATTGTATCTGTTTACCCATTTTGTTTACATCGCCATGAATGTCATGTTTCCAAAAACTGCATCCACAGTAAGCTCTTTCATTTATAAATGACCTCTTTTTGTTTGCTGTAATCTACTGTATGGGCTGTTTAGAGCTGTTGATAAGTGGTCAGCTATTTAATTTCTACTAATTTTTCAAAATGGCATCTGTACAATAAAAGTCACTTTTAAAAGCACCTTTAATTTGAACTAGCTAAAGTAATCCCCGTTCATTCTGGTCAGGGTTGAGCAAATAATTGCATTGCTGTTGGCTGGCACTGCTCCACCCCTTTGCCCATGGGAAGTCTGGCATACACTCCTGGCTGTGGCACTTTGGATTTGGGGATGGGGGTAGAAAGTAGGTCATATGGACTCCTGTCAGCTACAGTCTGCTTGTGACCAACACCCCCTACCAGTAATTCATTAACCCTACTCAAAAGCATCAGCTCTCTCAGTTTAGTCGGACTGTGTTTGGACTATAACCATAGTAACTGTGAGTACTTGTGGTGAAAGCACAGAATCAGCTCTAATGATCAATATGTCGGGTTGTTAGTGTGTCAGTGGCACTGCTGAGCAGTCAACTGTCCTCTAGTTATCACCAGCATGTTAGATTTTACTCCAGCAAACACAAACTGTAAATATGTGCATAATTCAAGGTCAGTGCGGTTATGTGGTGCTGTCACATCGCATATAAAGATGTCATCTAGCCCAAGTGTGTAATTCATGTCCAACCATTACAGTGAACAGACTTTTACAAATTATTAGCATAAAAAAGGCAGACATCTGTTCCACGTTGAAATCTGAGTGCTGTATTTGTTTTTCGAAAAAGTTTTGAGTGAATTATGATCTGTCATGCATATGGCAGGCTGGATTTTTGAAAAATGAAACTTAAGATTTGAAAGGTGTATTATGGAATGGAATTATGTGATACAAAATCACACTTACATTGAGTCTTACCTAAGATTTAACACTATAGATCAGTTTTAAATGTCCTTCCAGACAGGGCATAGATAGATAGATAGATAGATAGATAGATAGATAGATAGATAGATAGATAGATAGATAGATAGATAGATTCTGTAGCTATACTTCAGATAGTGTATGGCTTTGCCATATTCCTTAAGGAATAAAATGCATTTCTCATGGTAACAGTTTGAGACAGGCTGACTATGCGGAGATGAAGAGCTTCACATGATGCATTTTAGATTCATGAGTGAGTAAAACTATATATAGTGAATTGGATGCTTATGTCACTCTACTGTGTGTAAGTATGACTATTGAGGTGAAAATCCTACTTGTGGCACTCGGTTTCTAAAGCATGACTGTAATGGCTGGGGGAAGACAGCGTGATATGAAGGGCCTGTCAGTTGCCTTCTGGACGTAATGCTTTCAAAGGTAGAGTGCAGTTATTTTGAGTACTTTGTGCACGTCCTGATCTTCCATGGTGTCTGTGTCTATAAAACAGCCCCTCAAACTGTAACAAACCAACAATAAATTAAAAATGACATTCTTACAGGGCTGACATTTTCTGACAAGCAGCACCGATTTTCGAACAGCACTGTAACTTTTTACTGTTTGTATCATGCCGCTTGTCTCTGTTTGTTACACAGTCATACTTTATTGTATTGATATTTTGTTAGTTTGTGTATTTTATATATTTTCTCCAACAGCCCACACTGTAAACCCGAATAAATTTGAGGTAATCAGTTACATCAAATTTTTTGAGTTATGATGTTCCCAATTTTAAGTAAGCACTATCAAGTTTTGAGTTTGTAGTACTCATGCATGTTAATTACTCCTAACTTGAAGTTTTGAGTTAGCTAACTCATACATTTTTAATGGCAATTAACTTAAAATATTTAGTTAATTAGCTTTTTTATTTTGAGTTCTTGCAAATCAAATGAGTTATTTACTTCACTGTAAACCCTAAGAGAATTCAGAAAATGCCAGCTTGCTAATTTGCTAACACGTTAATAATAACATGGTATAGCACTTACTAAACGAGTACAGCAACTTAAAACATGTAACTTACTTGCTCTCATACCAAGCCACATGCGTTACTTGTCACCATGATGGTAACTCTCCAAAAACCCACATTAACAGAAACTCTTCTAAATTAGTATAACAAAACATTAATCACTACTAAATCTCCCTTACCATTTATCTTGCACACAAAAAAACATTATATAACACTTCATTTTAGCATTTACTTTCCCTTTTAAGTGCCATGGGCAAAGCATGCTGGGAAATAGAAATCCTAGCCCAGTTTCAGTTAAACTTAAGTTAGTCTAAATTAAAAGAAATGAGTTCATAAAACTCAAACAATGAAACAGTTCAGTTTACTTAAAATATGTCAGTGCTGTGAACTCAAAAGAAAAAGAAAGTTCTAAATACTCATAGCAGTTAATTTAACTGAACTAATTTGTTCAATTTAAGTTTGTACTACTCAAACCAATTAAGTATTTTGAGCATTAGGGTTTACAGTGCAAGCACACAGAATATGTAGAATAATGCATCAAACAAATTCATAAGGAAAAAAATTTAAATAATAAATCATTTTCATAGTGGATTCCAAGTGATCAAGGGCTTAGGATCCAATTACATGTAACGTATGGCAATGACATACATTCTAGTCAATGAGACAGAGGGAAATTATAGCCAGAGAAGGGCACAAGTGAAACGCAGCCTGAGTCATTGAATCGTTTACTCAACTGATTCATTCAAACACGCTGATTTATTCAGAAGCACCACTACTGTGTGTTTCTCAGAAGTGCACAATAAGGGGCATTCGCACCGAATAGTTCTAGGAATACCGTTTTAGGAACTAGCCACTAGGATAGTTTCCTGAGAACTAATTTCTCCCCTGGGCCATGTTCCTGGTTGCATTCGCACCAGCACTAGGAAATCTGAAGCGGCTGACAGCGGCGTTTTTTAAGCGCGGCATTCATAAACGCTAAAAACCAGTGGATGGAAGATGCTATGATTGGAGCTTGTTGTGTGTCATGGGTTTTGTGATAACGGAGATAGAATGTAAACGCATAATTTACGCGACTGAAAGAGCAAAAAGTGGGGCTAAGAGACAAAATCCCTTATGACAACTTTCAGTATTACATATCATCAAGGCCGAGAAAAGAACACAACCCTGCAGACAACAGGTAAATGCCATTATCGCTGTTTTCCATGTTTGTGAAATAAATATGTTTACACAGCTTTTTAAAAATGCCGGATGCTGGTTTTTGACATGCATTTGACCAATCAACGTACACTTACATCACTGATAGTTCCCATAGTGCTGGTTTAGACCCTATTCTGAAGTAGGAACTAATTTAGTTCCCCCAAAAGGAGTTCCTAAAACTAAAATCGTTCCTAATTCCTGCGGTGCGAACACGGCAAAATCCGGGTACTTCAGCCAATAGTTCTAGGAACTATGAAAAGGTTCCTCCGGTGCAAAAGCCCAAATAGTTGATTCTGCTGTGGCTTCATTTTGAACTATTTTCATTGATGGAACAAAAATACACAAATAACTGGTCATTTTAAGTTACTCAATATTAACCTGTTTATTGAACTCTATGATTTTAAATTCCAAACTCTGATGATTTAGTACAGAACAAGCTTTCTGTTATTAGTATGTTTTTTTTGTTTTTTTTTTAGGAAAAAAGTTCCTCAGCTGCATCCCCTATTTACAGACACCCTAACGTTTCTTCTTGTTGTCTTCCAGCACCTCAACAGAGGTGTCAGCCTCTGAAGATGAATAGGTGGCTCCTCTAGCCTAAATTTAATGTAGGTGCCAAGACTAATTGGTTTTTATTTAGAAGGAAGTCAAGTCAAGTCAAATTTATTTATATAGCGCTTTTTACAATGTGGGGGGTGTAGAGGGGGGTGTAATGGAGAGAGAGTGAGAGGATAGGTAATATACTATACGTCAGTGAGATTACCTAATGAAAGCTTAAAGCAAAGAATCTGGGCCAGAAGGCAAAACGAGTCCCCTGTGAGCATATAGAGAATTGCGCTAGCATTTTTTATTCATAAAATCCTACATTGCGCTAATTAAAAAAGGAGGGAGGGAAATCAACTGCCCTGGAATAATTGCCATGGATCTATGAAGCAATGAGATTAATTACTTTATGATAAACTATCCAAAAAAGAGGTCAGTGCAATTGAATTATGAAATATACCAAATATGCCCTGGTGAATAGTTAACAGATTTTATTCCATAGTATGTACAACATTATACATGACAGCAGTATTAACATCCCCTTAAATTGTCCTGCTGTCATATATAATGAGAGTATATGATCAGAAGTAATTGTAAAGGAGCATCATTCTGCAAACATACAGGGGGAAGCTCTGCGGACTGTAATCGGATAAAGCTCAGTGGCAGGGCTCATTGCGTGTTTAAGCCACAGGCTTGATCCATTGCTTGGCAAACACTGTGTATCATACAAGCCTGATAAACAACTGTTTTCTGTCTTTGGGGACATAGTTTGAATGATTTGAAGACAAAGCCAAATTAGAAAATGTGGCTCCTCAGATCATCAGTTGATGCAGACTATAGCACACTGATTGTTGATTGATTGCTACACTGATTGTTGTGTGTAGCTCTTTACATACAGTTTTGTATACAGTGTCATATAGTAGAAATATGTGGCTCAGTAATGTTCAAGTGATGAATTTTCACAAGCATAAGTTATTCAATATTTAAAAATACAGCATTTGGAAGGATATTTGTCTTATTTTATATAACTTACTTATTATGTATTATTATTACTCTATTATTAAATATAAAATCATGTTTATCATCTCTTTAAATTTATTATTTGTTTAATTACTTAATAATTTATATAAAATAATTTATTAATTTATTTTCCTACTTTTTATTTATTTGTGTTTATTTTTTATAAGGTCCTTTGTTAGTAAAGTAAATGTCACAATGGGCCTCAGTCATGAATCTTTTGTAAATATATGAGTAAATTCTGAGTAATTTGCACGTAAAACAGACCTTCCCGAAAACTCTCCTCCGCTTTCAAAACCGCTTCGTAAACATAAGATTTGATGTTAAACGTGTGTATGTTAATGAATTCCAATCATTCGTAAATCATGCACGCTCATTCACAATTAGCCAAAGTCCACAATTAGCCACAATTAGACAAGTCATTTCACTCGGCGGCCATCTTTGAAACGCCTCTCGGGCATTCAAGTGCAGCTCGTATCTCTTTAAATGGGGAAACATCAAATTCTCCAAAGCTGTTTGCCAAGCTTTTGATTAAATTTCATATTTGAAATCACCAATGAAATCTGACAACTGTCTCATAAATTTTGTTTCTAAACGCTCGAATCATGACAAAAAACTGTATTTTCAGGCTGGATCAAGCTAATGCGCATGCGCAATCCTAAATGCACGTCTCTTATTTAGGAGGTGTGCGTCTGACTGTTTCTATAGAAACCAGAGCTTCTAACGGCCACTGCAGTGACGTGATGACTTTACCAACTCTTATTTAGAAGGCGGGACTTATTCCACCATATTGCGAGTTGCTCTTTCTCCCATTCGAAACAATATGAGTGACGCCTCTTGTGTTATTCTATAGTCTTTGAATTAGCATAGCCTAATCCCTGCCTATGAATTACAACTACGCAAATTACGCCGGGAATATTCCGGACTCTCTTCTCAGGTTTGGCTCCAGTATATTGCATAAATGCAAAAGAGACTAATAGGCCATATGTCTAACAATAAATATTTAAATAACGTTTGTCTGCAAAAGTGTTTTTAGCCAGCTGAAAAAATGCCTGCATGGTGCTCTTCTGAAAACGGCCAACTGGTGGCGCTTGAAAGCGCGTTGCACAGTGTTTTTCCATCTTCCAGACGCTTTGGTTGCTATGGTTTGGAATATCCAATGCAGTAACGTGGCGCATTATAGTATCTCGTTTTGAAGGATATTACTGAATATAAAAATGCAGTAACCTGCAAACTTCTCCGTTATTGTTCAGTCGTTGTACAAGTAGGATGGTTGATCAGTGAAGTATTTGTCCCGCCCCTCCTCCACTGTGATTGGACGGCTGGATAAAAAGTGACAGTGACGAGCACTGTGTTTAATGCTGCCTTCACGTGCTATCGGAAATTTGATAATTCCCACTTCTGAAGTCGTGGGCTGCATCCAAAAACTTAGGCAGCTGCCCTATCAGGCAATGACTTTGCAGGCAGTGTTTGCGCACAAAGGTATCTCACAAAACTGGTTTCAGACAGCGTAATGGTTGATCTACAGCTAAATAATGCAAGCTTTGGTGATAACTAAGCAACTGTTTAATTACTACAATAGTAATTTCTCGCTAGACGCCATCTTTATTTTTTAGCTCGCTGTCACAGAATGGAAAGTACAGGATTGTGGGATATCAAAGCCAGCAAAGGATACATCTATGGTGGCTTCAAAAATTGATCAGATGAAGGTATCTCAGGAGACAGGAAGTGAAGCTAACCTTCAGATGTGCCTTGATGCCTTCCTACCTTGGATTGCATCCTCCAAAGGATGAAGCAATGGGAGGGCGTTCATGTGCAGTTTTTAACTAGAAAACTTGTATTTTCTTTCGTAACATTTTGAAAATGCGAACATTTTCATGAATTCGAAAATTTACGTCACTACTTTACAAACGTCTTTACGAACGATTTACACAAAATTTATTTAACTTGTGTTTCATGAATGAGGCCCAATGTGTCATGCTTTTGGACCAATTTCCAACTAGCTCTTACAAGTAAATGGGATGCTTTTAACTGCTGCACCTTTAAGATTCTTATAAATGTTCCTGTTGCATGTGAAACCAGTAGCAGAACTGGTTTGGCAGGTTTGCTGTCATATAAATTATATTTATTAACAGTCCCATCTTTCAATATCAACCTTGTCAAAGTCTGCTTTACATTGCGACAGGTTCATAAAACAGTCTATGCTGTAATGTGTTGCACAAGCTCTTAAGATCAGACTGAAATGATCAGGGAGCTTAAAAATAAATCCTTCAGATACAGAGTGGCAGATGATAATAAACACCCAAGAATAGTTTGATGAACTTTCACACGTTAGTTCATCTGGTGTTGTGACCCTAACGCTACTTTTCTCTTTTCTCAATTTTTTTAATCTTGCTGTTGCTTATGTTTTGGGTGAGATTTTTTTTTATTCCCATTCCTTCTCTTCTTGTCGATGCAATTGCAGAGCTTTACCAGCAGAGGATGTATGAAAATTATTGATGCCTTCAAAGGACTCTCAGTTTTACTGGTTACACAAATGTTGATGAGCAAGACATATAAACCCACGAGTGACTCAAGTTTGAACAGTGTGCCCTAAATACAAAAATACCATTAAGGATTGTTTAGAAAATGGGAAATAACATGTCAGTGACATTATGTAGAGAACTGTAAACATAATAAAACGTGATGTGAAGAATTGTGAGAGTAATAGTGCTCATCAGCTGTCAGTTTCTTTTTACTATCCTGTTATTCAGCATTTAATAACAGTATAGTGCAGCACTCCTGTCTCTTTCTGCATATAAAACACTTGATTACATCATAATTTGTTGCCAGGATAATAACTGTACACGCTGTCCTCCACTAAATCTTTGTCATTTCATTGTGATTCAGTTAGAAGCACAGATCCCACGACTGTCCTCGCTGTCAATCTCAAGCATTGCCATAGTTACTATCTTCCCTTAAAGGCGATGCTTCAATATGATTGTAAATTTCACACTGCTCATTCCTAATAATGCTGACACAAATGCCAGCCTTTATGGATTCTTCCTCAGTAATATGCCCCTGGGCCTGGATTACAGGCCTATAATTCTTATTGACAGGCCAAAGGAGCAAGTGTGATTTATTACGGAGAGCAAGAAACATCCTCAGACAGCCCTGCCACAGGCACATTGATTCTGGGAAGTGTGTATGAAAAATCACAAGAAAAACTGCAGATAAACATGCCCAGATTATACAGTGGGATTCAAAAGTCTGAGACTACTAGTAAAAATTCTACTATTTTGTATTATTGTCTAATTCAAAGTGCATAAAACTGTTTATTTAAATATTTAATTGGAAAACGCCCACATTTTCAATGTGATCACAAAATGTATTTATTTGTTTGTTTGTTTGTTTGTTTGTTTGTTTTAGGACTCAATTGCTTCTATGAAATCAAACTTTTTAGTTTGCAGTGAAAAATCAAATGGAAATTGTTTATTTGAAAGTTTTTTCTCTGGTATTATCATTTTCATCTCAAACTTTGTTTCCTAAAGTCGACATCTCCTCAGATATGACTCTGTCTGTCCCCTTTTCAGTCGTTATTTTAAAATATTGAAATCATGTCTCTTAGCACATTGATCCTCAGAGGAACACAAACACACTTGTTTCTGCAGTTTACAGATTAATTTTTAATTGCTGTGTTCAAAGTGCTAGTCTGCTCTGAGATTCAAACAGGCCTTGAGCATTGCTGCTGCTTTGTTGGAGTAACAAAAAAGTGAATGGGAGTTAGTTTACTTGTTGACACATGTCAACAACAGCATCTACAAACATGTGATTAATTCATGAGATGATTTAGAGTCTTTAATGACGAATAAATGCTCAATGATGACGACTTAGTGAAAGCAAATTCTGAGATTTAAAATGATGAGATAACTTCTTCACTTTGTGAACCTACTTTAACATAATATCTAGAGTTTCAGTTGATTAAACCAATCGCCTTCATTGTATTAACTACATTTTTTTATTTCAATTAAATTTTAAGGAAAGGTAACTCACTTTTCTAAGTTAAACTAACCATTCTTTTTTACAGTGTTGAGACTTCCTTAGGTGAAACATTCAGAAAGTACAGCTTTGTAGCGTCTGGACAAATCAGGCACACAATTATTCATTATATTTAATGAATTACCCATAAACTCACTCTATCAAACATCTGTTAACCCATCCCCCTAAAACTGCAACCAGCATCCCAAATGTAGCTAACACACAGGCAGAACTAGGTGTCCTGTTACAGATACATGGTACTTTTACGATCATAAAGAATGTTGTAGAGACTGGTGACTCATTCTTTCTGAGAAGGACAAATAAACTCTCTTAATCCTATGTATTCTCTATATAACCACTTGGGAAATGTATAAACATGTATCCAAGTTTCCCATCTCATGACTTTCCTTTTATAGGCTTTATTCTATGTATTAATTTTCTCTTTTGAACTATTTTGGTATTAATATTCCAGAGCTGCAATTTATAGTTAAAGGGTTAGTTCACCCAAAAATGAAAATTATGTCAATAATGACCTCATGTCGTTCCAAACCCGTAAGACCTCCGTTCATCTTCGGAACACAGTTTAAGATATTTTAGATTTAGTCCGAGAGCTTTCTGTCTCTCCATTGAAAGTGTTTGTACGGTAGACTGTCCATGTCCAGAAATGTAATAAAAACATCATAAAAGTAGTCCATGTGACATCAGTGGGTTAGTTAGAAGATTTTGAAACATCAAAAATACATTTTGGTCCAAAAATAACAAAAACTACGACTTTATTCAGCATTGTATCAAGTATCAATATTCCAACATGCAAGTATCAAACTTAGTCTCATTATCTGATACATTGAGTATCCTTACCCCTTTTAAAGAAGGGCCTGTTAAAACTAAACTGATGGTTTGCTCAAGGCTGTTGATCTGCTTAATGTCAAACAATGCTGTAACTTCTTGCTTTCCTGTACTCTGCTTTAGCTCTCTCTTTCCCTTGGTAAATGTATAAACATGGGAAATGTATAAACATGTATCCATGTATGCATGTATGTGTGTGAATGTTAGAGTAGTTTAAGTGTTTAGTCTAGTTAATAAAGTCTTGTTCATGCCTGTCACGGCCGGCTCGCAAGCCGCGACAAAGAAGGAGATAACACGTTGTATGAGGGTCAAAAAAAAGGAATAACATTTATTAAAGTAAGAATAAAATTAAGAACGAAAAGCCAAAACAAAACAAACAACTGAAGGGAGAACGAGCACGACCCGAGGAAGGGAGAGCGAGCGCCATCACACTGAAGGGAGCTGCTTAAATTTGCCGGCATCAGCCCCACACAGGTGTAAGTCTTCAGTAATGATGACGTCACTCACCCCAACACCATCCTGCAAAAAAGAAAAAACAAACCAACAACAAATATGATCCATACTGGGTTCATAACAATGCCACACGTAAAGTTGTCGGTGTTTCACGCTCATATACTGGAGTCCCTATTCATGCAGATCCTGACTACAGGCTCTTAGTTGTACTGTACAATAAGATTATTTCCCATAACCTAGAAATTAACATTTCTTAGAATTAATAAACAATTAACACCTTGTGTTCATTAGACAACAGGTTAATTGATTGTAATATTAATTTTATTACATTAAGTTGATTCTATTAACTGATCCAAATATTTATAATTAATTATAACTAGTTATGATAAATTATTCATATTTATTTTGAGCTAATTTGCTACAGCTTCTTCAAACTAGGTTGTGACATGAACATTTTGTTCATGTTAATTTTTGTTCTGTTAAAGATCATTTAATATATGTCAAGCTTTGTTTTTGCTGTCAGGTCTGAGGGGTGAGTTGAGATCCCGCACTTCTGACTAAGAGTTAAAGGTTATTGGAGCCAAGCACGGCATGTGTGATGGACATACTGTTGACAGATTGTGCTGTGAATGTGTCATTCAGAGTCATGATGATGAAACCAAAGTTTATTTGGAAGAGAACAGCCTCTTGTTCAGAGATGCATCACCAAACTGTGCTGAAGTTTTTGTACTCTGGGCTCAAACATTTAAGACTTTTAGATGTGTTTAAAAAAAACTGTTAAAAACTAAAAGTTCTGAATTAGACTACTCCTTCTCAACAAGAAAGTGCGGCAAACTTGAACGCACAAAATGGGTTTCTGATTAGCTAGTTCTCTATGGCTGAAAAAGGGCCTGACTCTTTTTTTGCTATTTAAGGAGTCTCAGGACATTTACTATATTTCAGCGATGTATGTCAGGTAGACTGAAGTTTTTTATGGAATTCTGTATCTGTCTCAGAGTAAAAAAATATAAAAAGGTAATTGTGAGATAAAGTTAGAAATAAGGCAACATGTTCTTCAACCAATTCGCCTACATAGGTCGTTTGTCACTTCCGTGAAATATGACCTATAGGAGCGTTTCCTAAAGTGGCGCCCCTATCGACAACAGAACAATTTTATTTTAATTCATGAAATACGACCCATAGGAGGGTTTGCTAAAGTTGCGCCCCTTTCGACAACAGGACACTTTTAATGCATTGTTCCCTTTTATCTGCGTCATATTTCAGGTTTCGCGTATCTCAATTGGCAGAGCATTGCAATATATAACAATATGCAATCATGCGATCGTGGGTTTGATCCCAGGGAACGCATGTGCTCATAGAGTGTATATGCACTATAAATCACTAAGGGTAGGTTTAGGGGTGAGGTGGTTGTAGTCGTTAATAAAAAAAAAAGAGTTTTGCTTAATGGAAATAGGACAAATGGTGTAAAAAGTCCACACATTGCATTTAAATGAACACGCATTTTGATTGGTAACGACAGACATAAGTCATTTCATGATGACAGATGTAACACTGTTATTATTTTTACGCCAGCTAGAGGACACATGACTTTCAAACGTAAATATAGGTCTTAAAAAGGTGCTTGAAAAACTACCTATAGGGTCTTTTTTTTTTGGAGGACAGTCTGAAATAAGGAATAAAGAAATTCTCTAAAGTCCAATTTGAGAGATTCAAAGGCCAAATTGTGAGATAAAGTTAATTAATAAAGTCTAAGTATAAGATATAAAGTCCCAATTCTGTGATATAAAGTAGCAATTACTAAAACAAAGTTACAGTTTTGAGATATAAAGTCACATTGGGGGATATAAAGGCCGAATTGCAAGCTATGAAGTTGTAATTGCGAGATAAAGCCTAGGTGTGAGATATGAAGTCACATGGTGAGATATAAAGTCACATACAAAGGTAACAAGTTAAAAAGTAACTTTTTATTATTATTATTTCTTATTCTTAGGTTACCGATTTCACTTTTTTAACTTTAGTTTGTGTGTAATGTTGCTGTTAGAGCATAAACATCTGCAAAGTTACAACGCTCAAAGTTCAATGCAAAGGGAGATATTTTCTTTTACAGAAATCATTGTGTAAGGACTACAACAAACAGCTGGTAGGGACTACAACGAGCTACTTCCCAGGTTGGTGACATCACAAACCCCAAAATTTACATAAACCCTGTCCCCGGGAACACGCAAAAAGGCCATGTTGAGCTGCTTTAAAACTGAATTCTTACAAAAGATTAACATGACGGCACATGCTAGTCGATGAATTGAAACAACTCCACAGCAACTACATAAATTTATCCACTAACAATTCAGAAACATCCAGATGCATTCTAAAAGTAACTTCTTCCTGAGTCTCTCCATCAGTGTCCGACTTCGGTTTGAACAACGTAATGCTGAACACCGTTACTGACAATAATCATTTTGGCTGCGTGAGATTCTCCAGCTTTGTTGTTGAGCAACCGAAGAGTGAGCTGTTAAAGATCCGCCCTCTTTTGGAAAGTGGGCCGGGAGCAGCAGCTCATTTGCATTTAAAGGGACACATAAAAATGGAGTGTTTTTACTCACACCCAAATATGGGGAAATTTGACAAGCTATAATGAATGATCTGTGGGGTATTTTGAGCTGAAACTTCACGGACACATTCAGGGGACACAAGAGACTTATATTACATCTTGTGAAAAGGGGCATAATAGGTCCCCTTTAACACAGTTATTATTTTTTACTCGCACAAGCTTTTTTCTTATATGTGTCTTCTGGTAGATGTTTTGTTCAAATGCTAGTCATTATGCTCTAAAATTAATCTTTGGGTTAATTAAAAAATGAATTGCCCTTTATAAAGTACCCTTTATATTCTAGAGTGCGTCAGCAAAATGAGCTCTAAATAACTGTTCATTGAGTTTGAACCTTAGAGAGATTACACAAAGGGACATGTGTGAGACATTCTAAATATAATCCTCCCCTGTGCTGGAACGGGCCGAATGAATGAGTTTAGGAAATACTTTCTGGACCGACAGTCAAAGAATAGCCAGTTGAGACCCTGTTAACCCTGCTCGCAGCTCTCATAGAGATATCAGGAGTCAAGCTCTGAGTGACACGCTAGAACATTCGTACTGACTCTATCTCCCATCGGACAGGGGTCTGCACCAGGCCTCAGCCAAAAGTGTGTCTCACTGTCACTCAAACTCAGACAGATACATACACGTCACCTCACTGCACACGTGTTGGATGCTCGGACTGCGATAGAAGTGTTGAATTTTGAAACATTTGAAGAAAGTTGGTCATTTCAGGAATGAAGTTAAGAGAAGTTTTAAAACCGAGGATTCCGACAGCAAGATTTTAAGCTGTATCTAAATCCAGCCCTGTCACTGAGGTAGAACTTGTTTTGGGTGCTCTGGCCCACTGAACTATGTAATTGAACTGAGCTGTCCTCTTGCCAGACAGCTTTTAAAGTCTTTAATATTGCTCGACAACCAAGTGTATTGCATTAAGAGAGCGGTTTGAGGTTGTTTCTTCTTAAATATGGTATTAAAATGTAGTTTTCCTGCCATTTCAGCATTCCTGTGCTCTCTGCTTGTACAAAAAATGATTGAACAATTCATTAATTTATGTAATCCATTAAACGAAGACAAATAGCTCAGCTTTATTCCTCTTGATCCATTCTCATTTCAGATAAGGTGAAGCCATTTATTTCTTTTCTCTAAAAACACTATTTGTGTTATGAATCTAGTAAGGCATGTTTTAGATCATCATTGCTGACAACAAAAATGTTTCATTGTGAGCAAATGACATTGCTCTCATATTTTTCTTGTCACTGAACACTTTTACTTTATTGGCCACCTGACAGCTGATCCAGGATCTGTGTCTCATCTTATACTGCCAAAATGTTACTGACCTATAAATGTGTCAAACTGATCATAACACTTCAAAAGTCATCAACAGTTATTTAATATGACATCTGCCATAATTAGCATGTTAGGGAGAGTGATGCATTGTGGATCATGTTAACTCAAAAGGCCACTGGAGTAAACTCATGAAGCCAAAGTTTTTGGAAATTTTAGGGTATTTTGGATTTTTTATTATTTTTTTTAAACCTACTTTTGCAAACTAGTCCTAGGTTTTTGGCCCGATCGGAACCAAACCAGTTCTCTGGAATCTGATTGTCAATAATTATCAAAAAAAAAAAAGTTGAAATTTCAATTCACAGTCCCTAAGAGCTGCCAAAAACTTTTACTAAAATGGCTATAAATTGGTGAATGGAACGAGATATTTTCACCAAACTCAGCACACCTATGTAAGAGCTCATTCTGTGGTTGCATGAAAAATGGCGACTGGCCACTTGGTGGCACTATAACAGGAAAAAAAACATGAAAATGGCTATAACTACTTCATTGTTAGTCCGTTCGACTTGAAAATTGGCATGCAGTGTATTTGTCCAAGGTGCCATGACTGTTTATGAGAACATTGACGCATCTCAAAAAACATATCCACCATCGGCCAATGAATTTGAGCAGCTATCAGACAAGGTTAACCAAGGCTGATCAGAATCTTGGCCAATGAAATTGAAAATGAATGAAATTCGCCACCGGGGTTGGTCTTTGCGTTTTTCATGAGCGTAAAGGATCGTGTAGTGCACGATTTTTCACACACATCCACGACATTCGTACCACATGGCACAACACTTCATTCTGAGCAACTTTGCCTCTAGGACTGCCACTGTCCATCGAATCGTTCATTAAATATTGAAGATTATTTAAAAAAAACAACTTTGGCGAAATAGTCCTAGGTTTTTGGCTTAACCTCGATAACTGTTAAAAAGCTATAAAAACTATATTTTTCTTATGGTAAATTGTCTGTATTTGCTGTAAAGGGTCTTTCCATCTATGATCAAGATGGTTACAGGCTTTCTAATTAAAGCATAATAATACCTTTTTACGCATGTGAAGGCCTTAAAGGAATGAACCCCGATAAATGCTGCTTGTAGCTATATTTATTATTATTATTATTATCACTATATATTACCACTATCTCACTTATATTACCACTAATCTCACTTTTTGTTGGGTCATACATTTTTTGACATTGTTTTCTCTTGTCAAGATGATTCGGTAAAAGGTATAATATGAGCATCCATAAATGAGTAGGAAGACATTTATTTATAAGACCATCTGAATTCTTCCATAATCATGCTCTTTATTACTCATCGGAATTACATGAAGTCACGCTGAACAAGGAATGCAAGTTACATCAATTTCCCACCTCCACAGCAGCTGCTTCTATGTTGAGACTTCACAACTCTTGTGTATGCACTAATATTTGTGCAACTGTAAAGTGCGTAGAATTGATGTCATCTCTGGTGATACAAAATTAATCATAACACCCTTCCCAGAGGAATATATGCTAATTGTGCTATATATTGTTCATGAGCAACCAAACTGGAATAAAAATGAATACATGCATGTGTTGGAATGAATAAAGGGCATAATTAGAATTTTAAACCAATAAACGAGACAGTGTGACGTGTGTGTAAACTTAGCGTTGTGAATTATGTATTTGTATAAGCTTGTCAAATTGACGTGTATCTTAACTGAAGTGATCATTACAAACAGTAATTTAGTCACTTCAGTATAGGAAAGAGTCTGAGTACTGTAAAATGTATGAAAATGCTCAGAACCATTGCATACATTAAATAATATGCATTATTTATAGCAAGGTTGTCGTTCTTGTCTGTTAATGGATATCTTGGAAAAAGTGTCCTAAGTATTTTTTAAGGCAAGAGGCTTCACTGTAAATATATATATATATATGTGTTATACTATAAAATTCCATGTGATTTAGGCTACAGCCACAACATTATAGGCTACCTAATAATATCAACATTGATTTAGTTTTAGTCAGTCTTTTGACTAAAATGCCATTTAGTTTTAGTCATATTTTAGTCATCAGAAATTGTTTTAGTTTTAGTCTAGCTTTAGTCGACTAAATATCATAAGATTTTAGTCGACTAAATCTACTGTGGATTTAATTTAGATTTAAATCTAAAGGGTTTAGTTAAATTGTAATGCATTATGTAAGCATTTCTCTAACAATACAAAGATCCAATACACTGATATACATCTGATATACTCTCTAAACTGTTTAAGTTCACTTAAGACAACCAACTGTACTTTACTCGCCAAAGCGGATGGTTTTTGACCGTTCAAGTGCAAAAACACACGAAACTGAGCTCAATTCATTACTTGTCAGGGATTGACACACTTATCATTGAGGCACTATTATAGTTTTTGTTTAAAATTTTGATTCGATTTTTTGTTTTTCTGCTTTCATTGTAATTTTAGTTAAAAGTTTTAGTATTTTTTTGTGTGTTTATGTATTTTAGTTTTTGCTTTTAAATGTCTATATAGTTTTTTTTTATTTCTGTTTTAGTTATTTTAGTACATCAGGTTAAGCTAAAGCTTGGAAACTAGGGCCTGGTTTCACAGACAGGGCTTAGAGAGTAAGTCAGGATTAGGCCTTCGTTCAATTAGGACATTTAAGTAGCTTTTATAAACGTACACTAGAAAAATACATTACCGATGTACATCTTGAGACAAACCAATGGCACTGACATATCTCAGTACAAGTTGCTTTCAGTTAAAACAGCTCAAACATTAATTTTAGTCTGAGACTAGCTTAAGCCTTGTCTGTGAAACTGGGGGTAGATGAAAAAAAATAAGTTTACATTTTTTACATATTTATTTTATTTCAGTTAATGTTTATCTCAAGTAATTAAGATTTTTTATGGTTTTAGATTTAGTTAACTATAATAACCCTTATACCAGTAAATATATAGAATAATGTGTCAAATAATGTTCTTAGTCTTTCCTTCCTGTGACAGAAGATACTGTAGTTTACTATGAATTAAATAGAAATTAAATTTAATACAGATTATTGTGTAAACAAAATAACAATAATGACCAGGAAAAAATAATAATTATAAACTATCCCAAAATACACCGTGACTCTTATTCTGAAATGTCTGCAGTCTGCACTGTAGCAGGCTGCTCATTTAAGCTCAGATGAGGGAGATAAAATATGCATTCTTACAACCGTCTAAAACATACTACCATATAAACATTGTGCAGTAAACATTGTCATAATTCATCAACATTAACTTATAAGCAATCGCTTGCCATAAATGTGCAATATTCATTAATTGCAAAGCAGTCTGAAGTGCTGCTGGGCGAGCCTGTAGAGCGCAACAGCGTCGCGTTTTCCCACGGTTAGAACAGCACGTTACACTTCAAATGTGCGCATCTTCTACACAGGACAGCAGTCTGGATATCTTCCCAAATCGTCCCTCTCTATCATTTTCATCTCGTTTTAATTCGTTGTTTAGTTTTAGTCATTCAAAACGCATTTTTATTTAGTCATCGTCTCGTTTTCGTCCGTGAAAAGATGTCGTTGACAAAAATTATGACGAAAATTATTCGTCAACAAAATTAACACTGCATGTAAGTCCTCCTCATGCTGTTGAAACAGCTCTGTTGCATCAGGCGTGGATTCCACAAGACCTTTGAACATGTCCTGTGGATTCTGGCACCAACACATTAGCAGCAGATCCTTTAAGTCTTGCAAGCTGCGAGGTGTGGCCTTCATGGATCGGATTTGTTTTGATGCTCACATGTTCGTTGTAGGCACTTTCAGCAGTGGACACAGGTCATCATGGGAACTCTGAATGGTCTGCAGCTATACACAGCCCCATACGATACAAGCGATGCAATGCACTGTTTGTTCTTACACCTTTCTGTCATGGCCAGCATGAATTTTTTCAGCAATTTGAGCTACAGTAGATCTTCTGTGTGATCAGACCAGACGGGCCAGCCTTCACTTCCATTGTGCATCATTGAGCCTTGAAAGCCTATTACCCTGACCCCAGTTCACCAGTTGTCTTTCTTTGCACCACTTTTGGTAGGTACTAACCACTGCATTCTGGGAAAACACCACAAGATTTGCCGTTTTGAAGAGACTCTGACCTAGTCATTTAGCCATCACTATTTGGCCCTTGTCATAGTCACTTAGTTGTTTTCGCTTGCCCATTTTTCCTGCTTACAACATAAGAAATTCAAGACATGACTGTTCACTTGCCGCCTAATATATCCCACCCCTTGACAGATGCCATTGTAATGATACAATCAGTGTTATTCACTTCAAATGTCAGTGATTTTAACATTGTTGCTGTTCAGGAGGCAATGTGTGTGTATACATATGGCAGCAACTCAATGCATTTAGGCATGTAGACATGGTCAAGATGATCTGCTGAAGTTCAAACTGAACATCAGGATGGGAAAGAAAGGTGATTTTAATGGCTTTGAATGTAGCATGGTTGTTAGTGCTAGATGGGTGATCTGAGTATTTCAGAAACTGCTGATATAGTATATCAAATGAGAGGCAGTTCTGTGGGTGAAAATGCCTTGTTGATGCCAGAGGTCAGAGGAAAATATCCAGACTGGTCCGAGCTGATAGAACGGCAACAGTAATTCAAATAACAACTCAATACAACTTAGGTACAGTACACAGAAGAGCATCTTTGAATGCACAACACGTTAAACCTTGAAGCAGAAGCAAACCTTGAGCAGGATGTGCAGCTAAGTACAGGAGTTTGGCGTAGGGTCAGAATTTGGCCTAGAAACACGAAATTATGGATTCATCCTGCCTTGTATCAACGGTTCATATATTCTTGGCACACTTTGGGCCCCTTAGTACCAATTGAGCATCGTTTAAATACCACAGCCTACCTGAGTATTGTTGCTGACCATGTCCATCACTTTATGACCACAGTGGACCCATCTTCTGATGGCTACTTCCAGCAGGATAACTCACCATTCACAGAGCTCAGATCATCTCAAACTGGTTTCTTGATCATGAAAATAAGGTCACTCTACTCAAATGGCCTCCATAGTCACCAGATCTCAATCCAACAGAGCACCTTTGGGATGTGGTGGAATGGGAGATTCGAATCATGGATGCACAGCCAACAAATCTGCAGCAACTGTGTGATGCTATAATGTCAATATGGACCAAAATCTCTGAGGATTGTTTTCAGGACCTTGTTGAATCTATGCCACAAAGAATTAAGGCAGTTCTAAAGGCAAAATGGGATCCGAGCTGGTACTAGCAAGGTGTATCTATAAAGTGGCCAGTAGCAGGTTCCAAGTGCAGATATTTATTGTTTAGTTTTACCACCTGTTTTATTATGGTGATTATCAGTATTTCTTAAGGTGTAACACAGATATAGAGCCATTCTCAAGCTTCATTGACTAAAACAAGTGTGACTACCTTACTGACGTTTTCTACCTGAGTCATTCTCATCTATAACGGGATGCTGGGTGGCCTGTAATCGAGTTAATGTTTCATTAAAACATTGCCTTCAGACAAGATTACACAGAATACAGCACATTAATGCCACAAGGAGCCAAGGTGCATTAAAAAATCATTGTTCAGTTCTTTTATTGAGGAGAACATTATCAAAACTGTAGCGCTTATGCCCTGGAGTCAAATCACTCAAAGCTGATTATAACTGTAAACAGCTCATAATATACACACAAAGTCAAGGTTATTGCATGCATATCTGTTCAGCTGCGTTTCAGCATCCGGACGTAACCGGCAGTTTATTTTGTCCAACAAACGACAGTCCATTCATTTTCTAACATGTCAGCTGCAGTATCTGGCTTCACTTGTGCCCTGCTAAAGCCAAACAACTGAAATAAAGCTTGAGTCTTGGTCAGCAGTAGCTGTGTGAAGTGGGGGTGCCCTCATTAGATGGCCTGATGCTTGGAGGATCATCTACCTCATATATATTCTCATTTTCTCAATGGAGAGGGGCTGATAAATCAGAGAGCAGTGTGCTTCAACCCCACTGTTAATGCTTTATAGCGGTGCTCAGGCCTAATTTCTGGCATATTGAGGGCCTCCAGTCCAGCTTAGTTACTTCCTGCTGTAGACGGGTCTCCGGTGGAGGCATTTCAATGTTTGAGAAATCAGACTGCTTAGAGTTTGTTTGTGTGATGCAGGTCAAGCATCTGTGTTTAATTTAGATTACAAAGCAGATGTGTTAAAAATACAT
Organism: Anabarilius grahami; assembly: GCA_003731715.1. Taxonomy (NCBI): domain Eukaryota; kingdom Metazoa; phylum Chordata; class Actinopteri; order Cypriniformes; family Xenocyprididae; genus Anabarilius; species Anabarilius grahami. The sequence goes on from RJVU01035392.1 coordinate 10,247,397, forward strand.
CAAAACGTCAAAAACATTTTTAAATGGCACAATATTTCAAAGAGCTGTCAGTGTATAAAACTGGCACAACAGCTGTAGGGAGTCCAGAAACACAGTCTTAACTATATATATGAGGCAACGTGACTGTTAATTAATGAAACAAGGTATTTAATATATGACTCTCCAAAACACTTGATTCTGATTGGTCAATTGTGGTGTTCTGCACTGTAAAAATAATTGTTGGTTTAACTTAAAAAAGTAAGTTACCTGTTTGCCTTAAAATTTTGAGGTCATTGAAATGTTTGAGTTAATGCAAGGCGATTGGTTTAATCAACAGAAACTCAAAATATTATGTTATCTGAACTATATTAATTATCTATAAGTTGATTTGACAAAAGAAAAAATGTTATGTAAATCATGAAAATAACTTTTTACAGTTTGTGGTCATTTTTAATATATTTGTGTAATATCGGTCAGTATTAAAGTTTTTTCTCACGTTAAATAAAAAACGATGTTGGATATTGGATATATTTAATTGTGTATGCTCATTTCTCCTATTTTTTATTTAGATTACCTTTGTCATCATCTAACACTCACTTAAAATTAATATTTAAAAACACTAATAATATAATAACACTGCTAAATATAATCTTCAGCAAATCGCAAAATGAATATCCATTTTTCATACAGTACACTATAATTTGATACCTTAATTCACTTGAGGCATTTAAAAACTGATTTTAGTTTGTCTTATTTAATTTATTTAGACCAAATATTATAGAAATTTTAGTATCCTCCATTTATTGCTTATTATAGGCATGATAAACTTATTTGGTATTAACCAGAAACATTTGATTGATTGATTGATTGATTGATTGATTGATTGATTGATTGATTGATTGTCTTAAGACCGAAATTCACGGTTTAAATCCTTTTTGACGACTGCGGAACACCGTACGATAACTCGCGTTTCAATGTAATTTGCATGCATTTTAAATATGTACACTTTTATTACTGAAATGCTGGGAAGTATTTACAAGAACAATATTTCATCACCGCTCCACCTCAGCAAAAGGAGAAAGAGAAAAAAAGCACGTAAACATTTCAGCAATACAATTTTAAAATACATTAAAAATATAAACCAAGCAGCTTTATGTTTACCTCATGTAAATAAGAGGCTGCATTAACTTATTTCTGCTAATTTCCATATTTTTAAAATGACATCCATCATTTTGAGATAAAATTAAGACCATTTCAACTATAGTGTGTATATCTTCCTATTTTTAAACAGGAGATTTAAATAATAATATAATAAATGTTACATAATAAATACAATACATTTATGTACCTTATCCCATACTTACTTACTTTTTGACATACATTTTTTTTATTATTAATCTTCCTAAATATTTGTTTGAACTGGAAGGAGTCCAAGAAATTGGTGATGCGTTCGCATAATGAGAGTGCACAGATAAAGTGAGAGAGCAACAGAGAAGGCAGCACACATTAGAGAGGACACTAGCAGACACTCACTCTGTTTAATTACGCAGAAAACAAACAGTGCTTACAAGATTATCCTGAGACACAGCAGGCCTCTATTAACATGTCAAGCTACACGTAGTCTTCCCCAAATGTTCAAATATATCATGGCTTTAGCTCATATCAAACAAATCCTGCATCACTTCTACATCTCTGGCAGCACTCGACCTCCAAAGCCTTCATGTATTACAGACCTACATCTGCATGTCATTTTATGCAAATTTGTTATATAATGTCATTCTCATACACTGTGTTTGCCAATGACCAATAGGATATATAAGGCTCTTATGAACCTGCATGCAAATTCTTTGTGAAGTGAGTGCTCTACTGGGAGTTTAATAATTGATTTTAAGTTGGCTGACACTCTACCGAATTTGCATGCAGTTTAAGGACGCAGTTCTTTGCAGAATATAAAGTCAAGGGTAAGCACAATTTGTGATTAATCCCTTCACTAATAGCATATTTTGCCTTAATGAATGTTATATTTGCACTTGAGTAAGCACTTTAAGTATAAGTTATATGTTTTGTTAATAATGCAATTCATATTGTAGGTTGATAGGCCTGAATAAAATGCCTTAAACCGTTCACACAAACAGAGAGCAGAGCGATTCTGACAGGGAGTGAAATTAGAGAAATAACAGCGCTGGATGTGGCCTTGACCTTTAACACCCCCCTGTCAGACGTAAAGTGGGCCTTTGGAACACTGTCACACAGTCTTAATGCCCTCATTCGCTGCTTATTACACTCTGAGTCACATCCGTGTGGCTCAGCAGGGCACGCCGTGGCCAAGTTGTCCCACATATCCACTAAACAAGCCACCTTGTAATGTGCCAATGGACTTTCTGTGAAAAAGAGATAGACACCACTTGTTTCTGAGACTATATGTTAGTGAAATGATAGGCTGACTTGGCCTCAGACATAGTAGTGTAACTTATAGGGAGGAAAAATCGTTTGTGTTTTCAATCTTGTTGATGAATCCTGGATTCTGATTGAGTGTTTAAATTGTGTCTGCATCTGGAAATGGACCAATAAATTCAATTTAACTCTTGTGCATCCTTAAGGACATTTTTGCCTTTTTCAGAATTTTAGTTTTTTCTTTTGTTTTTCTTAATGCCAACTGCAAACATTTTGGCACAGGAGTGATTTTATTATTGGAATTTTACTATTTCTCCCTTTTTCCTTTAATAAATCTATTTTGCACTAGGTACTCAAAATAGTTCCACTCAGGACCTTAAGGACAAAAATATCCCCATTGAAACCCATTAAAACTGCAATTTTTAATCCCAGGGCCATTTAACTATAAAATGATGCCGTCTTTGTTAATAGGCTTTCATTCTGTTGGCAAGGCTTCAAAATAAATTTTTTTACAACACAGCAAATTTCTGGAGTTGAAAAATCAAGAGTTAGGCAAAAAAGTGTGAAAGAGTTCGTTTTTTGAGTTTATTTTTTAACTCTGACTACAGTTTGTGTTATGGGATACTCCCTGGCTGTGCTGTATTTTAGAGTTAATTCATTGGTTTTCAGGAGCATGTTTTAACACTACATCTGGAGTTAAATGTTGAGAAGTGCGCCATAACACGACCCTGGTTCTGCAGCACAAATGACTAATGGACTTAAAGGGTTAGTTCACCCAAAAATGAAAATTCTGTCATTTATTACTCACCCTCATGTCGTTCCACACCCGTTAGACCTTCGTTCATCTTCAGAACACAAATGAAGATTTTTGATGAAATCCAAGAGCTTTCTGACCCCAGACTGCAAAGTAATTGCAACTTTCAAGGCCCAGAAAGATAGTAAAGACTTCGTTAAAACAGTTGACGTGACTACAGTGGTTCTGGGAGTTCATAATGAAAATGTTACGAAGCGATGAGAATACTTTTTGTGTGCAAAAAACAAAACTAACGACTTTATTTAAAAAAAAATTATCTTACGTGTCACTCTCTGATGATGCTTACGTGAGCAGCACGACACATACACATACGGTCAATAATGAGCCGGTGTTCTAACATAGAACCTGGTAGCGCTGCGCTGTTTACTACGTGAACAACATCAGAGACTGACACGGAGGGATTGGGGGGTTTGGGGGGATTGTTTGCGCATAAAAAGTATTCTCATCGCTTCATAACATTAAGGTTAAACCACTGTAGTCACGTCAACTATTTTAACGGTGTCTTTAGTACCTTTCTGGGCCTTAAAATTGGTTATAACGTTGCAGTGAATGGAGAGTCAGAAAGCTCTCGGATTTCATCAAAAATATCTTAATTTGTGTTCTTACGGGTGTGGAACGACATGAGGGTGAGTAATTAATGACAGAATATTCATTTTGGGGTGAACTAAACCTTTAAAGATTGGACCACTCATTCATATCTGGACCATGGGATCGCTTGCAAATAAACACCAGTTTGCAGTAGCATATTATTGGGAATGCTTGTCTTTAAAGGCAGTTGAGTCTGGTCCAGTCAGAATGTGTTCACACTTGAATTTTCAGAAGATATAACTGCATCTCTCCATGTTGATTCACAAGCCACTGTCAAACTCACAAATGGGGGTAAGATGTTATGGTGTGTGTTGGACTCTTTGCATGGGTACTGATGAAAACATGTCACTTTTCTGCAAAATAACCTCAACCATTTTACACAATGGTAAAGTTTTTTTGTTGTTGTTTTGATTAAGCATGAAACATGTTTCCATGATCACTTCCATGCTTTTCAAGTGTCATTGCTCATTATGAGCTCCCATAAAGCCAGCACTCACCCTCACGCCATTGTCTGATCTCACCAATCACCACTGTGTGCAAGACTTACCTGATTCCTTACCTGTGTTCCTGTTTGGCATTCTTCATCTTCTTCTGCCCTGCAACCATCCTCTTCAGTCCTGCTGCTTCGGCTTCCTCTCCAGTCCGTTAACCTGCTAAGAGAAAGCAAGAGACTATTATTTCAAGCTAAGTTACCTGCCTAAATTCCAAACACCTAAATTCCAAACATTCCTCAGTCTGTGTGTAAAGTTCGCCTCAATAAAGCCTTGGATTCACTCATCCTGTTGTCTGTTCTCCCATCTGTGACAGTGTGCATGTAATGTACTCTACTTTACTGCAAATCTAAGATCCCAGTGCTGTGTATACCAGTAGAATTTTGCTGCAATTTGTTGTAAATAGCTTTTATTTAATAGAATAACTTTTTTAAAAAGGGTTAAAAAAATAATAAAAGTTTGCTTCTTTTTTGCATATGAGGTAAAAATCATAAAATGAAAACTTCATGACCACATAACCTTTTTTTGACAGAATTTAAATAATGAAGACTTAAGGAACTCACACTTAATGAAATTTTTAGGACGTTCTTGTGCACTGTTGGAATTTTACAGAATCTAGTTGGGGCAAAGGAGAAGCTGTTATGCAGTTCTACCCTGAATTATTTCCCATGCTGGAATAAACGAATTCATCCTTTTTAAATAAATCTATTAAAATTTCAGTTCTATGCCAGTGGATGTTTTAACAGGACCAGGGTCTCATTTGGTTTCATTTCAGTTACTTACCTCAAAGCTGTGATGAACTCAGCATTTTGTTTGGCAGCTTATCTCGAATCCTAATCATGCACTAAATACTTTTTCTAAAAAAAAAATTATTGTTTTTTAAAATGTAATAACCCCAATGAGAGCCCACCAACCCAATTTATTTTGTCCCTGAAGTCTTAAGGGGGTCTGAAACCCCTCCATCTCCCCCTCGATTTGAACACTAATTCTATTGATTCTGATTCTTGTTCTTCTCAGTATTGAACAGGAATTTTGTATCTCCTCACCTATTCTTTGTCATTAGATTGGTAAGCTTAACAATTTCTTGATTCCATTGTCTTTCATTGCATTTGAATCACTGTGTTCAAAATCGTATACTCTCTCTCTTTTTTTTTTTAAAGTGAAAGTGACATGTGAAGGCCAAGTATGGTAACCCATAATCAGAATTTGTCCTCTGCATGTAACCTATTTAGTAAGTGCACACACATTAGGAGTAGTGAATAGTGAACACACACTGCAAACTGTGGACACACACACCCGAAGCAGTGGGCAGCCATACCTACTCTCCTGAGTAGTTTTTGAATAAGTAATAACTTCACGACCGCTAAAAAAGTTCTATATAGTATGAGTTTGTGTAGTATGAATGTAATCCGGACTTACTACATTCACCATGCTGTCATTACCATGTGACCTATCAGCATGACAAATCTTCTACTGTGGCCTCATGGGATAGTAAAGTGTCCATTGTATGCACACTTCAGAATCAAGATAAAAGTAGTAGGTCATCTGGGTACTTTTTGCCTACTCTTTTATGAGTACTGTGAATTCGAACATACTTTGTTTGTCACAAACAGTTTTTTTGCATACTATATAGTAGCGAAGTATACGATTTCAGATGCAGCCGCAGTCCCCTTGTTAATGAAAAATGGGCAAGATGTATTTCAGTGGATCTCAACCAGGGGGCAAACCAGGGGGGGGGATTTATTAAGTTATTTATGTAGGTCTTAAAGTTATTTAAAACTATTCAAAATTATTTAAAATTATTCAAATGATTTGCATTTAGTTATATTAACATAATTATAATTAAAAACATAAAAAACTAAAAATGAAGATTACAACATTCATCTTTTTTTAAACTATTTTTGATTTTTATTTGGTTACACTTTATTTCAATGATCCACTTTAGACATTCTACAAATTAAAACTTTGCAACTACATTTCTACTAACTCTCATTAGAGTATTAGTAGACTGTTAGGTTAAGGTTAGGTGTTAGGGTTTGGGTAAGTAGAAGTCTTATATTTAGTAGAATGTCTGTTGAGGGAGCATCAAAATAAAGTGTTAGCAGATATTAAGCAGACAGTCTATACTAATACTCTAATGACTGGTGTAACACAGTTCGTAAGTACGGGAAGAAGGAGGCGGGAACCGGCGAACATTCAAACAAACTTTAATATAAAATAAACAACAGAACAAAACGAAAGTAATGCCGGCAGACCCTCGCGGACGTCTGCCGGCCACACAAACATAATAAAACATAACATAAAGTCCAGGCCTGGTCCTCTCTCGTCCGTTCACTGTCGTCGCTCCTCCTTTTATGCCTCCGGAGCTCCTCCGTGAGGGACTCGAGGCCGGTGCGCCTCACAGGTGACGATCATTAACACTCGCGTCACCGGCCTCGCGCCGTTCCCTCACGGCTCTCGCCCGCCCTGCTCGCCACAACTGGTAATTGACGTGTATTTGCAAAGTTACTTATTAGTTAGTAATAAGTATGATTAAAGTGGACCATCAATATAAAGTGTTACCAGTTATTCATTATTTAATTTTTTTTCCTCCATGAGATGGTGAAATATTTAGCCAGTATATTCTTTTACTGGAAATGTCCCTTTATAGCTGTTAACAGAGGCATCCTATTAGTGAGATTGAATGTATATTTTGTGGGTAAATGGAGCGTGGGATAATGAATGTTTTTACAGTAAAAAAAAAAGTCTGTATTGCACTATCATTGTCTAAGCACTGTGCTTAGAATGTTTTTTAATTGTCCTTTTTTTTTTTTATGATAATTGAGCTCACACGCTCAGCTAAAGGTTTTTTTTTGAAACGCTTAAAAGACTTTACAGGAGTAGCAAGAAACAATTGTTGAAATTCTAATTGGGCAACATGGTGGTTTTTGCAATCATTGGGCTCCATGTTTAGTTCTCAGCAGGTTCAGTGTAATATCCACTATAATTGTGGGCTATGGAGAGCGTGGGGGTTCCAGACGCTCCATGGATTAGTGCTGAGGAGAGGAAAACATGAGGAGTGTTTCCCAAGAAGGAGGGAAGAAAGGAGAGGACACTGTCAAGGAGAGCAGTCATCTTCATTATCCCGCAACCCTGTTAGTGACACAGCGCATCACTTTTACACAACACTGTGCTTTATCTGCTGTGATCTTTCACAAGAGTCTGACCACTGAGTGGAATATTAACAAGGCTGTCTCCACACAGTGCTTCAATAAGCGGCAAGCAAATACTGTCCTGTCATTCCTGCAAATGGGGCCATTGAGATGCTTGCTTGAATAAAGAAAGTCATTGAAGATATGATTGCATATCTGGAGATTAGAGATGGCCAAAGTCAAGGGGGGGAAAATATGTTTTGTATGCACCGTTCAAAATTATAACTTAAACATGAGCTGTGTTCCAATCAACAAGTTCTCTATGTAGTGTTCAGTGCTCCCTAATCACTGTGCAACCCTCTGTGGGTCGACGAATGTGGCCTGCTGGATTTTTTCTTCACAACAGCTGAAACAACTTAAAATACTCCATCATTTTTGGTCTTACACATAAGTGTAATACATCATTAGAAACTGTAAAGGGACTGCTTTTATTTGTGTAGGCCTACACTTACAAGAACAACACAACTTTTGTAAAATAAAGGAAACAAACAAGGTGCGCTTTCTGTAGTCTCAGTCTCTGCAAACTTCTTTCTAAAACTTCTTTCGTCACAAAAATGAAATGAAACTCACAGAATACTTGCCACACAGACATGAGAGATGTCTTTAGAAAGCTTGAAGTGTCTACTTTTAAAACAAGTATTCTCTATTTATGTAATCCGTATGAGAGGTACAGTTTCTCCCATCTCTGCTCATTACCTGTAATGTGACCACACCCACACGCCGCGCAGGTTATTCATACGATAATCGTCCACATGAGGCATGCAAACCTGTAAAACGCCCCCATCACCTTGATAAACAAAGCATCAAGCTTCAACAGATTCCTCTGCTTTTCACTGAGTTTGGAAGAAGATGCTCTGTGAGGAATAAGCCTTGAATTTACCTCCCCCTCAGAAGAAGAATGCAATTGATCCAGAGGTTCAGTTGCATTCTTGGAGGTTATCATTTCTGCCAGTATTTTCACTTTCATTAGTTAACGTGTTATTTGTTACTACATAAAATTGTACACATTTTTGAGCCTGGTCTCATTAGAAAAAGGTACCTTTGGGAACATTTTTGCGAGTTACAAAATACGTACCAATACGTACATATCACCACAGTTTCGATGTGAAATGTCCACTGAGTGGCGCTAAAAGCATGTTCATTTTTTTTGCCGGAACAGATAAACATGAATATGGTACGTTTTTATGACATTTGTTTTTAACAGAATCACCGCAGTTCTGATTTGAAATTTTGTCCGGTGAGTGGCGCTAAAAGTGCTCCATTATTTTTTTCAAGGTGCCCTAGAATTGAAAATTGAGTTTCCCTTGGCATAGTTGAATAATAAGAGTTCTGTACATGGAAATGACATACCATAAGCCTCAAACACCATTGTTTCCTCCTTCATATGTAAATCTCGTGTGTGAAAAACACCACGGAAAAACAGGTGAATCTCAACATAACACCGACTGTGACGCAACAGTCAGGATCATTAATATGTGCGCCCCCAACTTTTGCATATACCAGCCCATGTTCAAGGCAGTATTAAGGTCGTGGAGCTGCACAGCCGAATCATCAGACGTTCTGCAGGTATTGCGAAGCATGCAAGCAATGACAATAGTGAAAATGGCAGATGGATCAAGAATAACTGTTCATGACCCATGATAAAATGATATATTTAGTGATATTTGTTAATTGTCTTTCTAAATGTTTTGTTAGCATGTTACTAATGTACCGTTAAATGTGGTTAAAGTTACCATTGTTTCTTACTTATTTCACAGAGACCAGAGCCATGTCGTTATTATCATTTTTAACCCGAAAACGCTTGTAGTCTGTATAATTCATAAACGCATCTGCATTCTTATTGAGTCTCTCCAACTGTGTGTAGCTTTAGCCACGTTAGCCACTATCAAACTCATTCAGAATCAAATGTTAGCAAATATCCACAAAATACATGCCATACTTACATGATCTGATATATTGTGAACTTCAGTATTGTTTATGTAATGTTTAATGGAGTTGCGAGCTTGGGGGCGGGGAGCACGAGCATTTAAAGGTGTACACACCCCAAATCAGGGAATTTTTAATTCCACCCCAAAATAGGCAGTTAAAATATGGTATAATAAAAAATCTATGGGGTATTTTGAGCTGAAACTTCACAGACACATTCTGGGGACACCTTAGACTTATATTACATCTTGTAAAATGTCAATAGTGCACCTTTAAAATAACGTACCACCAACACTACACCTAAACCTACACGATAGTGTTAACAAAAGCAAATGTGACATAAAAAGTATCCGTAATCCGACTCGTTTTTCCCCAGATTCGTACTCAAGGCTTCCTCGTCCTAAATCCATCTCCGTATCAGCTGAGCTACCGAGCAAGCTTGTTATGTCCGAAAAGCAAAATATATGGAGTTCTTATCACAGAATGAGCAAGACAGTATAATATTTTGTAGTATTCTACTGTAATTAATGTTATGTTATGTCGATTAGTGAAAGTAAAAGTGAAAGTGAAGTGACATGTGGCCAAGTATGGTGACCCATACTCGGAATTTGTGCTCTGCATTTAACCCATCCAAGTGCACACACACAGCAGTGAACACACACACCCGAAGCAGTGGGCAGCCAATGCTGCGGCGCCCGGGGAGCAGTTGGGGGTACGGTGCCTTGCTCAAGGGTCTCACCTCAGTCGTGGTATTGAGGGTGGGCAGAGCGCTGGACATTCACTCCCCTCACCGACAATCCCTGCCGGACCTGAGACTCGAACCCATGACCTTTGGGTTACAAGTCCGATTCTCTATCCATTAGGCCACGACTGCCCCAGTATTAGTATTGCATTATAAACACGAGATTAAACACATCTAATATACACGTGATTTCTTTCCCTGCTGTTTACGTTCAAATACATAACAGACTGTGTTTATGTGAACTTTGTGTTTTTGATATACCCTTGTGTGTATTTGACAGTTTAGCGAGAACTTTGTTTAATTCTCACGGGACGTGCCTTCTGCCAGCTTTCTGTGCACGTGCTTCGTCTGTATGCGCATATATCAGAAGTTTAAACTGTTTAGGCTTTAAAACGCTGGCAAATAATAAACTTTCATGACAACAAAGAACTGCAATATCACGTGAGCGAGACCGCTTTAAAGATGATAATCAAACCAAACAGATGTTGTTTTGTTAGCTTTTGCTATAGAGAGTCCTAGGCACGAGCTGTAAAGGCACAGCACTATTCTGGATAGGGGGTGGGGAGCAGCAGCTCATTTGCATTTAAAGCTACGTGCACAAAAACAGGATGTTTTTGCTTCCACTGAAAAATGGGCATTTACAGCATGGTGTATTGAATGATCTTTTGTGTTGAAATGTAACAGACATATTCTATCATATTCATCTAAAAGGGGCATAATAGGTCCCCTTTAACACTTACAGAGAAAATATCTAAGCTATAGTGGGTTGTGCCAAGATATTGATATTTGTGTTACAACTGTATATCAGTTACGTTGCATTAATTTTAAACTGTTTTGGCAAATCTATGCTCTAAAATGTCACCCTTGTCATCTACTGTCATAGTGTTCTTGAACGTGGTCTTTTTTGTAGTGGGCGGTGGTGTTGTAATCTGTTAGAAGACGTAGTGGACATTAGGGGGTCTTGGTGACTCATTGAATGACTGTTCTGTCCATATACTTCTCTGCCCACAGACATGACCTCTCAGTGGGGTCCATAAGAAGACTTCTTTATGCACAAAAACTGTCAATGTGAGAAGGTAGTTTAATTCTGCTCTCTGAGAAATCACAGAGCGTTCAGTAATGCCTTAATGCAGGACTTCTCAGACTTTTCTGAACCAAGAACCCCTTTCATATCCAGTGACCCTGTTAAAATATACAATCTTTTTTTTTTTTTTTTTTTTTTTTTTTTA
>RJVU01035392.1:10272323-10307051 GCA_003731715.1 Anabarilius grahami
TTTTGATCTTTATTTCTTTATATATTTATTTCTCTTTTTCTTCACTAGGCCTATGTTAAGGACTTTACCGTATGAAATGCTCTACATAAATAACTTGCCTTGCCCCTTGTGTAATCTACCACAAGGGTCTTTCTGTAGTTATTTTCAGTGAGGCCATTTTTCACAAACATGTTGCTTACTCAAATAAACACTAAAATGTTCATAGGCCAAGGAAATATGCGACTTGTTTTCTAAAACAAATTGATGACGTAACCCACAAAGTAGCGTGCAAGTCAAGAACGGATTTTCAATAATATATACACAAGCTTGTTTGCGTGAAAGCTTTTAGCATGAGCCCTGATGAAACGTCTGCGCTTATATCTGACAAATGTGACAACCTCTCACAATCTCATTAGAGACCAGTCCAAACAAATAAAGGGATTCTTTTATCAGAAGGTCACAAGATGCCACTTGGTGTGACCGATGCTTCTCACAAACCTCACTGTTAAATCTTTGAGTGTATGATGACATATTTCCATAAAAGATGAAAGTGGTGAATAATGCAGAAGGCTCCTTCATGAAACATTGACTGTTCCTCTGATGTCACTTCTTGACACTTTTTGATGCACCTCTCTAATGATTTGTAGATCTGAGGCTTGTGGTACCATAAAGTGTATATATAATGTATATTTAATATTTGTATATCCATGGTTTATGAGATAAAACTGTGATCTCTGAAAAAAATAGCCTGATCTAGTAAAATATGAATGTAATGTTTATATGTACATTTTTGTATGTTTGGATATACAGGTGCTGTTCATATAATTAGAATATCATCAAAAAAGTTGATTTATTTCACTAATTCCATTCAAAAAGTGAAACTTGTATATTATATTCATTCATTACACACAGACTGATATATTTCAAATGTTTATTTCTTTTAATTTTGATGATTATAACTGACAACTAAGGAAAATCCCAAATTCAGTATCTCTTTTCAGTAAATTACAATATTACTTAAGACCAATACAAAGAAAGGATTTTTAGAAATCTTGGCCAATTGAAAAGTATGAACATGAAAAGTATGAGCATGTACAGCACTCAATACTTAGTTGGGGCTCCTTTTGCCTGAATTACTGCAGCAATGCGGCGTGGCATGGAGTCGATCAGTCTGTGGCACTGCTCAGATGTTATGAAAGCCCAGGTTGCTCTGATATGGCCTTCAGCTCTTCTGCATTGTTGGGTCTGGCATATTGCATCTTCCTCTTCACAATACCCCATAGATTTTCTATGGGGTTAAGGTCAGGCGAGTTTGCTGGCCAATTAAGAACAGGGATACCATGGTCCTTAAACCAGGTACTGGTAGCTTTGGCACTGTGTGCAGGTGCCAAGTCCTGTTGGAAAATGAAATCTGCATCTCCATAAAGTTGGTCAGCAGCAGGAAGCATGAAGTGCTCTAAAACTTCCTGGTATACGGCTGCGTTGACCTTGGACCTCAGAAAACACAGTGGACCAACACCAGCAGATGACATGGCACCCCAAACCATCACTGACTGTGGAAACTTTACACTGGACCTCAAGCAACGTGGATTGTGTGCCTCTCCTCTCTTCCTCCAGACTCTGGGACCCTGATTTCCAAAGGAAATGCAAAATTTACTTTCATCAGCGAACATAACTTTGGACCACTCAGCAGCAGTCCAGTCCTTTTTGTCATTAGCCCAGGCGAGACGCTTCTGACGCTGTCTGTTGTTCAAGAGTGGCTTGACACAAGGAATGCGACAGCTGAAACCCATGTCTTGCATACGTCTGTGTGTAGTGGTTCTTGAAGCACTGACTCCAGCTGCAGTCCACTCTTTGTGAATCTCCCCCACATTTTTGAATGGGTTTTGTTTCACAATCCTCTCCAGGGTGCGGTTATCCCTATTGTTTGTACACTTTTTCTACCACATCTTTTCCTTCCCTTCGCCTCTCTATTAATGTGCTTGGACACAGAGCTCTGTGAACAGCCAGCCTCTTTTGCAATGACCTTTTTTGTCTTTCCCTCCTTGTGCAAGGTGTCAATGGTCGTCTTTTGGACAACTGTCAAGTCAGCAGTCTTCCCCATGATTGTGTAGCCTACAGAACTAGACTGAGGGTGCGTTCACACTTGTAGTTCGGTTCCTTTGGTTCATTTGGTCCGGACCAAAGAAGAAAAAAAACATTGAGTCCTGGTCCGATTAGCGTTCAGATTGGCAATTTTATCACCGAACCAAAAGATACCGAACCTTAAGGCATAGGGATACATTCACAACGTGATTGGTCGGATTTTATGACGTATTGCCTATTTTGAGACGGAACTTACCGAACATCCAAAACAATGCTGTGTGCTGAGGTAAATGCGCTCGTTGTGTGTAGTTTTCATGTGATGCTATTTTGGCCAGCTGGAAACTTGTGAAGCGATTATAAAATAAGTGTAAAGGAGTCAAAACAAGGAGTCGAAATCCATCCATCACACACAAACGATCTGCAGCGTGGAGACATGCGTCTGATGTCTGTGATGGGCAAACTCACGACTATGACAAGAAAAACCGACATGCGTGAGGATTCTGTCCTTTTTAGGGTCTCGTCTTCCTGTTTTTGGTTCGTTTACATGTCTTTGGTCCGTGTTGCGTTCATATATCATTCGAACCGCACCAGAGTTCATTTGGAAGCGGACCGAGACCCATCTTTTCAGCGGTCTCGGTCCGCTTGTTTGGTGCGCACCTGGGTTCGGATGGCAGCGTTCGCATATGTTCAAATGAACCGCACTAACCGAGCAATCGCACCAGGGTTTGTTTTAATCTAACCAAACATGACAAGTGTGAACGCACCCTGAGAGACCATTTAAAGGCCTTTGCAGGTGTTTTGAGTTAATTTGCTGATTAGAGTGTGGCACCAGGTGTCTTCAATATTGAACCTTTTCACAATATTCTAATTTTCTGAGATACTGAATTTGGGATTTTCCTTAGTTGTTATAATCATCAAAATTAAAAGAAATAAACATTTGAAATATATCAGTCTGTGTGTAATGAATGAATATAATATACAAGTTTCACTTTTTGAATGGAATTAGTGAAATAGTTCAACTTTTTGATGATATTCTAATTATATGACCAGCACCTGTATGCTTGAACATCCTACTTGGGTGGACTGACAGTATTTCCTTGTGCACAGTTATTTAAATTAGCCTTTATATTATATTTATACTGCAATAAGATTTGTATAGTTGCATTTCACTTTTATAGATATAGATATTTTATTTCTGAGTAATGTCAAATGAATTAAATGCAATAAATAAATGTCATGGCACGAATATGTTGAAGAAATCTTGAATAAATACAATCAAATCAACCAAATAACAGAATGTATTCAGTGTTCTGTTAAACTAAAAAGGTTTGTAAACATTTGTACATCTGTAAAGTTGTTCACAATTAAAATGCTTGAGTGTTTAAGTTGCTGTCAATACGGTAACAATGTTTAAGTGCCTTTACAAACAAATCATTTTGTTCAGGATTTTTTGATTAATAGAGAGTTCAAAAGAACAGCATTTATTTGACTTAAAAATCGATTTTATAATAATGCAAAAGTCTAATTTTAGTTAATTGAATGTGTCCTTGCACAATAAACGTACTAATTTATTTAAAATAAAAATCTTACTGACTCTATTTTTTTGAACATTAATGTACATACGAATACATACATACAATAGTATGTTTGCTTCCTATATGAATCACTAGTGCAATATAACTGGTAATAAATGTACGTGTATTTTCAAAGGATTCCTATTACACCATATGAAGTTAATTTGGTTTGACGTTAAGAAGCTAACCAGCTCCAGATGTGACCATTTTCTCTTTTAAAAGAAAACCTTGTGTAAGTTAGCCTCAAACATGGTGGGGGATGTTTTGAAAGACACCAGTGAAACAGGTGTTACGAATTCATCTTCTGCACACCGTATTATTGCTTCTGCTCTGAGAATTTCACTTTGCCAAGGGCATTTGAGGGTTTGAGAGCTGGCAGCGTCTTAAAAGGCCTGGCAACCTGGACAACGACCTGGAATTTGAGCAAACTTTGGGAAAAATTAAATCCTCTTTTTCAGCAAACACACCTCGGGCATCTATACACACTCAGTGGTGAATTTGAATCATACAGTATGTGAAACATTATGTCAGTGACTAGTCAGAATCATATTGAATAAAGGTATGGTAATTTACAATGTTAAGTGCAAAATGTGGTAGAAATTGCAATATGTATAAGGAAGACTGGAGCTGGATTTTTGCTGTTCTTTTTTTTTTTGCTATGAAATAATTTTTTTAATATACAATGTACCCCTAAACTGCATGTCATACATTGTCCTGTTTTGTTTAATCTTTGTGACACCAGCAAGAGTAAATGCACTCTATGTGTGGGCTCAAAAAAAATAATAATTTAATGCAACAGCTTGCAATTTTTTTGAGTTATGACAACTTTACATTCAACCAACAAGTTGGAGGAACATAATAATCTGTAGCACAAATTTTTAAGTTGATTAATCAAAAAAATTAAGTCGCTCCAACTACCAGAGTTGTAGCCCTGGAACCAATTAGGCAAATTTTATCTATTTCAGTTCAAATCAACAGCTATCATAGCAAATGCTAGCATAACTTATTTAACATGTATAGATATAACTTGTCACTGGCATTAGCGCAGTCATTGCTCATTCGAGTCAATGTAGTGTTTACCTTCATGAACCCAGCACAATGGTAACCACAAAAACTTCAACATTTATTTAAGTTGGGGTAACAGATCCCCTGAATTACATTTTTGAGTAGGGATAGTGTTGTATAAAAAAGTGATATATAGGCATGATATTTCTTTCAAGTCAATTAAATCAAAATTCTAAATCAGATCAAACAAGAAAATTTGTTGAATCAGATGATTATCTTGTCCGATAACCTGATTTCAAATCCATTTGTAAACCAGAAAGCCAAAGTGTTTTTTTCTACCTCAATCTTTTTATTATTAATATTATTATTTAGGCTACTTTTTGTCCTGTATATCCTTTATACTGGTTTAACTCACTGTTTCAACTCAGCCCTCTACAACAAAAGGTCTACAAGAAATGCCTCCCATTAAGTTGCATTCTTGCTTAACACAGTTGCCATGCAACGCAGGTGTATAAATTTCCTCCCACAATAGAAATTACCTTGGGAGCTGCCAATGAACGAAAAGGGCTATAAATACGATATAGGATAATTATCATTGGTTCAGGGGGTTTTCAGAAGTGTAATTCTTTGGCTCGTCTGTGCACGGGGAGGTTAGACAAGCTGTAGACCCAGGTGCTCCTGTGTGCAGCATCTGCTCGCATGGCAGACATCCAGAGCCCCATCTCTCTCCCCAAGCTCTCTTTTTCTGTTTCTTTTTTAGGGTTGGAAACGGAGATCCGGGTCTTGTTTAGAACCGCTTCCATTTGCCATTACTTTGCCAAGGGAGTATTGTACTGTACCAATACCCTGGCAGCGTTTACCACACTGCTTATTCAATAGCACTGCAACACTGAAAACGAATCAACATCGCAAAACAGACATCATCTGACTCCCAAATGAATGACACTGATAAATTGGGTCTTTTTAGTGAATCAAAAACACGCCAAAAAACCATTGTAGTAGTATTCCCAAACGAATTAATCTAACGTGTCGGTTATTTTTTAGTAAATCAGAAACATACAGAGCAACATCGACTATGTAGTCTAAATGTTGAAAAATCTTCTTTTAGGTGAATCAACCAATGTATCCTAGTCCAATTCTCAAACAAATTACTCACATTTTTGGTGATTTAAAATATACAGCGTAATCAGTCCGATTACGAGCAAATGAATCTAATGAGTCGGTTCTTTTTAGTTGATTAAAAACATAGGTACTGGAACCAGTAAAGACTTCTATTTCCGAACAAATTCATCTAATGAGTCATCTCTTTTTGTGAATCAAAAATAGAACACAACCTGTTGTCCAATTCTCACATTAATGACTCCTATGAATCTTTTTTTTTTTTTTTTAGTGAATCAAACATAGGCATACAGCTTACAACTGTGAGATTTAATCCTTGTGCTGTGTTCAAAACCCTTTACCTATTTAGGTGTTCCAGGTCAAAAATGACTGGCCTTTTAAAATTGCTTGCAAGTCTCTCATGATGCTATATTATCACTAAATATTGGATTCAAACTTTTTTGTCAGCTTGTTTTATTTCAATTAGCACAGATGTTGTATATCTTTTTGGACTGATTGATCTTAGGCCTCATTGATCTGAGCTTATTCACCTCAATTTCTGAGAGAAAAAAGCATTATTTTTGGTTAATTTAGTCAATATTAAACAAAATTTGAAAATATTCTGTACAATTTATCACACTAGTGTGCTTAAATGTTTAACTAGGAAGTTTGTTTTGAAATGCTTTTATTTTTTACAAAGTGGCTCAAAGTCACACTTGTGGTGTTCCTGGTCAAAATGCAAAGTGAATGGGGAAGACTGAAAATAAAAGAAAAATTTAGTTTTTAGGAGTATGTTTATTATATTTATGTTAATTTATGTAAATGAGCGCTTGTAAACAGAAAGGCCTCGGACCTGTGCATGTGTGGATACATGCACACGCACACGCACACTACCACACACGCATGCACACGCACACAAAACACATATTTTGAGTATTACATGCTTTCATTTACACAGAGTTGAACTTGATCCTTTTCTGAACTGCATCCAATATCTATTCATCCATCCAACATTACTACACCGGTAAAATCAGTAAGTGTTACTGACCGGTTGTTAAAATGATAACACATAATATGCATTTTTAATTACATGTTTTGTCAGTAGAATTCTATAAATATTAATGATTCAAATATGTTAATACATGTTTTGTGTAGAATTGTTGTGTAGTATAATTACTGCATTGCATTATGAAAGCAAAGTTTTAAATAGTTCACACACACACACACACACACACACACAAAAAGAAAATTATTTACTCACCTTCATGCCATTCCAAACCTGTATGCATATTTTAAAAAAAAAATCATTTCAATTTTTGCTTTTTTTTTCCTCCATATAATGAATGCTTGAATGTTGCTTGAACACCAACATTCTTCAACATATATTTAGAAGAAATTCATACAGTGTTGGGAAAACATGAGGGTAAGTAAATTATGACAGAAATCTTTTCATTTTGGGTGAACTATTCTTTGAATCATTTCACAAGTTCACACTTACATCTAATCAAATGGAGTAAAATATGTGTATCTGGCATGCTGTCCGAGGGGGAAGGCTCAGAGCTTGGAATGTGTCCCTAACCCAGAGTTGGGGTAGGAAAGTTGAGAGTGAGGAGTTGAGGTGGAGGAGTGATGGGCTCCTCCCAAACTTTTTTAATAAAAATCATTAAGGGGAATTCTTTATGATTCACATCCCTACTCTTCTTGCTTATTCTTCTTGGTCTACTCCTTAGCAGATGTTCCCTTCTGTCCTATTAGAGCAGTGACTACAGCCAGGCTGCGTTCCATCAGTGGGAGACACCGTCTCCCTGTTTCGGCCAGCTCAGGCTCAGGCTCAGGCTCTGCCCTCTTTAGCTCCTCTGACCACATGCACGCCTGACACGCTGGAGGCTCGTGACAGCTGTAACTGTGGAGGGCCAGACAGTGACAGTGCCTGAGTCTTGGCAGGCCTAAGCCAACAGGTGGATAAAATCAGCGCTAGCAGACCCATCTGTGTATGGGGTTGGCCAAGGGCACACCTATATCACGTGCCAGGAATGTGAGGCATCGGTGTTCAAGCAACTTAATCTATTTGTGACTAATACCTGGAAAGAGTAAACATGGAACTGTGAAAAGCTCCACGTTGCGCAACCTGGGGCTCTTTTAAAGTAAAACCTGATGTTTTGGCAGTGTTTGGATTTATTTAAAGGGTTAGTTCACCCAAAAATGAAAATGATCCCATAATTGACTCACTCTCAAGCCATTCTAGGTGTGTATGACCTCTATAGACCTAATAATATAGAATAACATAGAATAACACAAGACACTTGTATTGTTTTGAATGGGAGAAAGGGCAACGTGCAATATGGCGGAATAAGAGCCATTCGCCGATTGGTAAAGTCATTGCGTCTCTGCAGCGGCTGTTAGAAGCTCTGGTTCCTATAGAAACAGTCAGATGCTCCTCTTATAGAGACGCGCACTTATGACTGCACATACGCATTAGTTTGATCCAGCCTGAAAAATACCGTTTGTCATGATTTAAGTGTTTATAAACAAAATTTATGACACAGTTGTTGTCAGATTTCATTGGTGATTTCAAATATTCAATTTATTAAAAATAAAATTTTATTAAGAATTTGATGTTTCCCCATTCAAAGAGCTGCACTTGCATGCCCAAGAGGCGTTTCAAAGATGGCCGCCAAGTTAAAATGACTTGTCTTAAAGGGACTTTGGTATGACTTTCTTCTTTCAGTCAAACACAATCGGAGTTATATAAAAAAATATCCTGGCTCTTCCAAGCTTTATAATGGGAGTGAATAGTAACCAATATTTTGAAGCCCCAAAAAGCACTAGTGATTATAGTCTATAAAGTTATAAATATAGATATTTTTCTTACAAAAACGCATCGCTTCACTTCAAGGCCTTTATTAACCCCATGGAGCCGTGTGGATTACTTTTATGATCGATGGATGTGCTTTTTTGGACTTGAGTGAGTTTTTGGGTGAACTAACCCTTTAATTAGCATTGTAAGCACTGAATTGTTTAAATCAACTAGGCTATCACAAATCCAGTCTATAATTGGAAAAAACGTGCCAACATTTTTGCAAAAATATATTAAACGTGCTTCTTGCATGTTTCGCGACACTTTCAAAGTGAAATGTCAAGTGAGTGGTGCTAAAAGCACTTTCATCATTATATCTAAAACTGATGATTGTGAATTTGTCAACGTTTTTTTACGTTTGTTGTTGTCTCATGAACGTCTGCTGAGAGGCGCTAAAAGGTTAACGCTCTATCGCGCTTGAAAATAACGTACCACCAAAACTAAACAGGGTTAACAAAAGCAAACATGAGATAAAAACACATTTTCTGAAACAATCACACCATTTTAACTTGCTTATTCAAGTTTTTCAGCTCTTTTATCAGAACAGGTGCAGTGTTGAACCAGGTGAGCTACCAAGCAAGCCATGTACTGTATATGGAGCTGGTTATGTAACACAAAAGTCAAAACGTATTAGTTTACAAATCATGCACTAAAGTGTTTTGAGGTCACAACATAATATTGTGCAAGGAATTGTGCAAAATACATCTTTATTAATCAATAATCTGCCCCTGTAATTAAAAAATTTAATAAAAGTTGTTGTTGTCTACATGAGTGCCGACAACCTCCCTTTTCCAGGACAAAAGTAGTGATTTTTCCTTTTATTACATTTCATGGACATTTACCAGCACAATCCAACTTCATATTACAGTTTGAAAAGAAAGGTGTAAGAGGTTTAGGACTTAATACCTCCTAGAAAGCGTCTCTAATGTCCTTGTAAGAAGCTCCACTCCGATCGAGAGCTTTACATCAAATGGATTCAGCGAATCTTAATCCCTCTTAATTTAGGTGTGTAAACCAGCAGTGCTTACACTTCACCCAAGTGAATTAAGCAATTAATTCCCTCGCCCTGTGCTGCACTGAGTCTACGCTATGATTTCATTTTGACACCTTGAAACCTACGGTTGCTTCCAGCTAGGTTCCCCACAACTGTTTTTTTGTTGCTTGCAGGGTCTGCCTGCATCCTATCTCCAGCCTGGCCCAAAGGGATTCAAGGGGTGTAGGGTTAGAGCTTCAGTCCCGCTTTCTCTCCCCTTGAACCGAGGCTTTGGGCACAGACACTGTCAGCTCCCATTACCTAATTGGAGTTGAAATGCAGCTGTCCTGTGTTTCTGCCTGCATGGCGTGCCTCGCTCAGCCTCACACAGATGCTGCATGTTGTAGACTTTAAAGGCGTCCGACAATCTCTCTGCGACGAGAGGGTGGATCGGCCACTGACAATGTACCGACAACGGGTATGGCAACGGCATTTGATGTAAACACTGAAGCTGTGCGAAGCTCTCTTATGCAACATGAAATGTTTATGCAAACGAAGAGTTACGATGTGCTTTATCATGCAGCTGTCTTTCAAAATATGTGGAGGAAAATAACAACCACACCCCACAAGTGTCACAATCCTATCAACCGCACGTTGTGTCATTGGTTCATTATAGAAACGGCAGCAGTAATTTGAATGACTGTAAATCTGAGCTCAGTTTTGTTACTATGTCTGTTCTCAGCATGCAGCATCCACAAAGACTCTTATTTAGCTTCACCACAAGAAGGAAGTGATCAATGTCCATTTTGAGCTTAGACATTGATCAGTTTTTTTGTCCTCTCTGATGAAAGTACATCTCATTGTTGTAGGTTAAAGCTAAACTTGCTTCATTAGTGAAAAAGGTTCAGTTCTATAGATTTTGAAAGTAAACATCTGTAGGATAGGGAGTTACTAACTTAATTAGCAGACTTCCTGTTTGCAGTTCCCATAGGAGAGCTTACAAGAGCCCCTACTAAACAATTATAGAAATGATGTCCATTAGTGTTCGCTTCCTGTATATGTAACAAAACCGCACACTTTAAGAAAAAAATCTGTAGAAAAACAGATTATGTTCTGGCAGAAAATTACCAGTACTTTTCCCATTAAGTTTATGGACAGTTCCTTCAAACTTAAATCACAACACAACGCAATGCGTGATTTAAAATACAAGTAAAACACCTGTGAAAAATCATCATCAAAAGTACATTGGGGCATATTTTGAACTTTTCATAGAGTGCAGCACTTTACCTCTGACCTGCTGTTGATTTGATTATAAACTACATTTAACATGGTTTAGAACAGCGGTTCTCAACCAGGAGCCCACTAGGGGGCCTCAGCAAACTTCCAGAGGGGCCCCCAATAAGTCTTAAAATTATTTACATGTAGTTAGATTAACATAACTTTAATTAAAACGCTTAATAAAATATAAAAAATAAAGATGTACAACATTATTTTTGAGTTTGTTTATTAATTTACATTAAAGAAGCTTAAATAAGCAGAGACTTTGAATATTGTCTTGGCCAAAGGTTGGCTTTGTAGTAAAAAGGGTTAAGGGTTAAACCTGCTAATGTATTTTAATTTGGTTCAGGTAACAAATTTCCACCCACATTAGTGGAAGGGTCCGATGTGCACTAAATATTAGTTTATATGTATGTTGATATCGTGAGATTGTTGATCATTTCCTTCCCAACAAATGGGGGGTTGTTTGTCAGCGTTGCAGGATGCAGCCCACTTGAGTTGAAATCCGAATTTTCAAGAGAATTTTTAAATGTTCTTTAAAAACCAAAGCCTTTAACTGTGGGCCATTTAAGCTGCATGAGGACTGGATCAGTTTTCATCACTTTTGGCTGAAATCAGCTTTTGGCAGCTTGACTAAATGTGTCATTTTACAGTGTGACTCATCAAACAAGTGGAACAACAACAAAAAAATCCTGAACTGAACTGTTTTCCTCTATTCCTCAAATATACTGCAGAAATGTTATCTCTATACAACTGCTAATAGAACAAACTATACAGTCATCGTAAAATTTTCTTTTTCAGCTCCATACCTTTGTCACAAGAAAGAAAATGATAATAAATTATCTTTTTTACCTTGGCACAAGAAATTTAAACAAATAAATAACAACAACAACAACAACAATATAATAGGTGTCTTCATGAAATTACCTTTTCGGTCCCAAGCCTTTGTCACAAGAAATTATTATTATTATTTATTGACAATAATACTATTAGACAATTGTACATTAACCTTCGAATGTAAATTATTTTGTGATGTTTATGAACATATATAGGAAATATATTGCATAGTAGGAGGAAATATGTTGTTATGGTATACGTGATGAACAGCACTCAACGCTAGTAGGGAAGTGGGGAATATTGTTTAACTTAAAGGATTAGTTCACTTTCAGATGAAAATTACCCAAAGCTTTACTCACCCTCAAGCCATCCTAGATGTATATGACTTTCTTCTTTCTGACGAAGACAATCAGAGAAATATTAATAAATATCCTGACACATCCGAGCTTTATAATGGCACTACGCATTACCAAACGAGTATGAGCTGAAGAAAGTGTCTCCATCCACATCCATCATAAACATATTTAACACGGCTCTGGGGGGTTAATAAAGGCCTTCTGAATCGAAGCGATGCATTTGCGTAAAAAAATATCCATATTTAACAAGTTATGAAGTAAGATAGATATCTAGATAAAACTGCCTTCCGTATTCAATTTACGGAAAAAACAGAACTGGCGTCGTGTCAGTTACGTAAGTTGAATAGGGAAGACATAGGACGTCCGGCGTAAGCTTTTTGAAGAATACGGAAGGCGGTCTGGCAGAAGTTAGATATTTTACTTCATAACTTGTCACATACGGATATTATTTTTACACAAACGCATCGGTTTGCTTTATAAGGCCTTTATTAACCCTCCGGAGCCGTGTGGAATATGTTTATGATGGATGGATGTGGATGGAGGCACTTTCTTCAGCTCATACTCGTTTGGTAACACTTACTGCCATTAGGATATAAAGCTTGACTGCGTCAGGATATGTATTAATATTTCTACGATTGTGTTTGTCATAAACAAGAAAGTCATATGATGGCTTGAGGGTGAGTAAAGCTTGGGGTAATTTTCATTTGAAAGTGAACTAATCCTTTAAGTGCATGATGGGAAGTGTGTTAACTCAGGATTTCAAAAGAATTCTGCATGACTGAAACAAGAGGAAATGGAAGAACTACACAGGCATGTTTGCAAATATCTTGATATTTACACATCATCTGGTGTTATTATGTAAAGAACTTATTAATCAGAAATGAAGGCACAGGTATGCAGTGTGATCTGACATTAGGCAGCCAAGTCTTTGTTTGCTCATGCAAATGTGACAGAAAAGCATCATTTTAATTGTGTTTATTCTAATGTAAAATGTTTGGTGATGTATTTAATTTATTCTTCAGTTTTATCAGACAAGACTAATGACTCTGTCAGTTGCTTGCGGTTTTCCAGTAAACCATGAGTAATGCAAGCGGCCATGTCCCCCAGTTTCTCTTGAAGCCAATACGGACGTGACTTAAACTGCGATCCATCAACTGGCCGCACAGGCTACAAAAGAGAGCAGAATCTCATTGCGTCCCATGTTAAAATGGCCAACTTTACAGCAAAAAAAAAACAAAAAACATGTTTACACCTGATACAAATTATGGTTTTGGTCTATATTGCTAATTTTGTCCTTCATGACAACTCTGAGGGGGGGTGAATTTTTTTATAACTCATCCGTTTAAATTATATAAAAGTCCGTGTGAACCGGACGTTGCAAACGACTTTTCTCCAGTGTTGTGACGTATTTCCAAGTGAAATTGAATATTGAATAGAGGGCAGAGTTTTACTTTAGCGCTCCTCCTCTCCATCTCTCGCTCATAGCAGACTAACCGTTGGAGGGGAGTGGTTTAACGCGAGCCGTCATTTTGACCCCAAGCTGTCAAACTGATGTCATCAGAGAAGGGGCACTGTTGCAGAGGGGAGGAGCATTTTCTGATTTTGATTAAATATTACGAAGTCAAACAATTTTTTTTTGTGGATTGACTTGCACGGATGAATTGTTCACCACAAAACTAGCAAAATGAGCTAACAAAATAAATAAGGTCAATTTTGATTTCATGTGTACTTTCAGCCTTAAAGTTCTGCATAATTAAGGTCGTGGTCACTTGAGTGACAGGTTTGCCGCTGCTGTCTGTGAGCCGTGTTACCTCAGCTAATTCCAGCCGCTGAACTTGACATCTCTGCCGTGTTTGTGCTTTTTTTCAGGATTTATTTTATATAATCATAAAATAATAATATATACAATTACAAAATAATATGGCTTGCTGCGTTAATGACTGGAGACAGATGTGTGTCTGTGTAGATGTGCACGCATGCGGAAGATAAATAGAACACACGTTGCTGGGTCATGGCATTGGCTAAAAGTTTTGTTCGTGAGATTTACTACAATGACAATGGCAGGAGGATATAAAACTCCGACAGTACCGCTTGGATATTATAACTAAAACTGCTGCATTGTGAAAAATTATGCTTTGGACGTGGGCTCATTTGTTTGTGAGATACGATCATATACATTTTTACAACATAAACGCTGCTCAGGTTGCATAATTTCTTAAAGAACGATGCTGGAGAGCAGATCATTCAGAAGAAATGTGATGCAAACAATGGATAATATTCCTACTAGTTCATTTATAGCATCAAATAAACATGAATGAACATCAGAAGGAATGTTGTTTCAAACGCGGAAAGACGTCAATACACACCATTTTTCAAGTTTAAGTCCACCGAGATTAATCTTCTAACTTCTGACTGCTTTTTCGGACAAAATGGCAGATTCGGCATTCTGATTGGTTAGATCGCTTGTCAATCAAACTCCCGGCGAAGGGACAACTGAGCAGTTTAGTCCAAATTTTCTGAAGAGACTCAATCGTTTCATTTGATGAACATTTAATCTAGGCTTTTATTCACAAGTAAATATTGATTCCGAAGATGAACGCTTGATCAGCGAACATAAACAGAAGCTCAACTCAAACCTGCTTCACACACGAGAACCTCAAACCTCATTGGTTCTTGCCGCAGCTCAAACATGCTGCGTAGCACAAGAATGAACCTCATTGGTTCTCGCACGTCAAGTGAACATGCTTGAGTTTCCGTTTACAATAACTGATGTGTGAGTTGATGAATGTTTAGAAGTGAATTCAATCTGTTCATCATACAAAGTGATCGAGTCTCTTCAGAAAATTTGGACTAAACCGCTCAATTCATATGGATTAGTTTTGCGATTTCTTTATGAACATCAAAGTGGTAGTTGCGTAGCTGTCTATGGAGGGACAGACAGATATTCTGAAAAATGTGTTCCGAAGATGAACGAAAGTCTTACGGGTTTGGGACAGCATGAGGGTGAGTAATTAATGACATATTTTTCATTTTTGTTTGAACTAACCCTTTAAGCAATTCAAGTTTCGTTTCTATAGTATTCACATGAAGTTCTTCCGAAATGTCCATGAAAAATTACAAAATTCCTTTGACAGAGCAAAGCTCTGTTGCCTCCCAGAATTTTATGTACATCTTCACGCACAAAACTGCAGGAGTTGCCATAAGTGTGCATGTGAAGATGCCGCGATGTCTGCCTGAATGCTCACAAGCCACACAAAGCTGGGGGGATTCTTTCATTTCCCCTGAGCTCACCACACTGTCCACCTTACACAGCACCATCTGGCTCTCTTCTCTCAACAGACAGCTTTCACTGTTCGTTTTCTCTGTTTGTGGTGCGAAAACAAATCACATTAAAGGCCTAAGGTGCAAAATGTGAAACTGAACCAAATGGAAAAATGTATTTCTATTCCCATTTAGCATTTATTTCTAATTGTAGTTTTAACATAGTAACTATTAAAAAGCGATTTTTTACATGGCTATTGTTTAATGGTTAAGATAGTTTGTCATTTTAAATTAAAATAAATACTATAGCTGAACATCACTATTTAACTACAGAGCTACATTGGGTGCTGTGCTTTGTCTTTGGACTATACCGATATAATTGAATTATATTTTTTGAGAAATACGTTTTTGCTAAATAGATATATGTGAACGTCTTTTTATCCAGTTTCTGGAGCTTGCAACAAGGAATAGTATAGAGAAATGTGTGGAAACAATATATATTTAATACAATATACTGTATATATTCATATGGTGCTTAGTCCATTTCCTTTTTCAGCCTGCTGTTGTCTTGTAAAAGTCATTTTCCACTATATTTTTATTTATTAATTTGTATTATTTATTTATATTTCTTGTCGAACAAGAGTGACATTGGATTTGAGTGGCCTTGACTGGTGAACGCTCCATATAAAAGATAGAACATCAAGATATAAATACACTGACTTGATATCCTTCATCTTCAGCATGTAATCACTCGCTGTGTTCATAGAGCACTGATTACGGACTTCTCTCAGTCTTTGCTCAAGTGCTGCGAGTGGTTGGCGAAGCGAGAGACTCTTGCTTTGAACGTCCTTGTTGTCGATAATGTCTGGAATTGGAAAAGCATAATGTGCCCTAAGCCTTCAGGATTTGCGCTTATCTCCCGTTGTCAGATACTGGAATGGTCTTTGTGCTGAAATGGTCCCACACACACTCTAACCTTGCCATCAGACAAATTCACATAAACAGAGTGTGATATCATCATTTATTACATCTAATCCTGCTGTGGCATTTCTGCAGATTGAAATCCTGAAATTCACTTTAAGTTTAACTGTGCTTCGCAAAGTCCAATGTGCTTGATTTCCTCCAATACATTCTCTAATTAATCCAATACTATAGTTAAAGTACAATACAGAATGGAGGGAAAACACTCTCTCTGTAGAGATACACATATAGATATAATGGTAAATGGTATAATTATATTAGACAGCAACTTGTCCTTTGAAAATCATATTTCATGTGTTACAAAAACAGCCTTCTTCCACCTCAGAAACATTGCTAAGATACGGAATATGTTATCTATTTCTGATGCAGAAAAGTTAGTTCATGCTTTCATGACGTCTCGACTAGATTACTGTAATGCATTATTAGCTGGTTGTCCTGCTTCCTCAATAAACAAGCTACAATTAGTACAAAATGCAGCTGCTAGAGTTCTTACCAGGTCAAGAAAATATGATCATATAACACCAATTTTATCATCTCTACACTGGTTACCCATTAAGTTCCGTATCGATTATAAAGTATTGCTAATGACCTATAAGGCTCTAAATGGTTTAGCTCCTGTGTACTTAACCGATCTTCTATTGCCCTACAATCCTTCACGCTCCTTAAGATCACAAAACTCTGGACTTCTGGTTGTACCTAGGATAGCTAAGTCCACTAAAGGAGGGAGAGCGTTTTCACATTTGGCTCCGAAACTCTGGAATAGCCTTCCTGATAATGTTCGGGGCTCAGACTCGCTCACCCAGTTTAAATCTAGATTAAAGACGCATCTCTTTAGCCAAGCTTTCACATAATGCATCTCATATCAGATCAATTGCACATGATTATCTTTGCTTAATGTTATGAACAGCAGCTACGATAATTACTCTCCATTTGCTTTTCTGATTTGCCTTGGAACACCCGTCCCGAGGTGACTAGAGAGGACATCAGCTTCAGTTTGGATCCGGCCTCTTAAGAAGACCTCAGATGACCAACACCTATGAAGAGACGGCACCAACTCCTGCGAGGATTTCGGAAGACGCAATCATCTGGATCATGATGCACATTGCACAAATTCTATATCTTGATTATTGTTAATGTATTCATTTTTCCAGGAGCTCATTGCTTCTACGTTCAGTTAAACTGCTAACAGTGATTGTAAATTGTAAATTATTACATTATTTGCTAACTGCATTCTGTAATGTTGACACGCATTCTCTGTAAAGCTGCTTTGAAATGATATGTATCGTGAAAAGCGCTATACAAATAAATGTGAATTGAATTGAATTGAATTATAATGGTATATGGTAATTTAAAATACACTTTTATGTAATTTCTTTTGAACCATGTATGTTATGTATTTAAGTATATTTTAATTACATGTTTGCAATTTAGTGTATTAAATGTAATTTTTAACACACAGTAAAAACTACAATAAATGTGTTTTAGTCCATCAGTCAACACATCAAAATAAGTGTACTTAAAGTACAACAAATGATTATTGAAACAAACATATTTAAAATACCAAGTTTTTGCTTGTTCGGTGGAAATATGCAAGGTAAATTCATACTGAAAAAGCATGAAATAAAATTTCAAAGTGTGTAAAAACGTCTTTAAACTCCATCCCTCCTTAGATAATTTTTTTAACGTGTTCCAAATGCAGATTTTTTTTTGGAAATGGAGCAACTTCACTGGCCTGGCGTGAAAAAAAATAAATCTCAAAACAAAACTATTCATGACGATGATGCTGTTTGTAGTCATGGAAACTCCACACAATAGCTCGAGCTCGACGTGCCTCTCTCTCACATCGGTTGGTGAGCGCGAGCTCTCTCCATCCTCTCCTAAAGCCCTTTACTTTGCGCATGTACAGCCAAACTGAACATTTCATCGACTCCAAGATGGCGTTAACACCACTGGCTTGCGTTCTGCTTCTCCTTTCCATGCAATGTGAGTACACATCACCACACTTTTACACTTTCTTTGTAGAAGACGCAAAAGTGATACAAACTGTGGTGAATCATTTATCGAAGTTCTTGAAATGTGTTTCAACGAGCGCCGTTTCACAAAAGTGCTCGTCTCTTTAAGCCAACTAAACTATTGAGCTAACCGTTAGCTCTTTTATGTGAGCTGATGTGGATGTTGAATCCAAAACTGAGATAAAAGTAACATTTTGGGGTTTCGAGACACGAGCTTCAGATTTTAGTTGTCTCGCGCTGGAATGTTTCTCATCGCGGGCTGGAGACTCGCATCCGCTCTGCGTGTTTGTCCAACTAACCATGAATAAATCCGCACGGATGTATTATTCCCTTATTCTACAGGTTACATTTGGTGTTTACGGGAAAAATAGATATGTTTTTGTTTTTAACTCAGACTTTATTATCCCATAAAAAGTTGTTTTGTGAGCGTTTGCTCGGCTGGATCATTCGGCTCAGTTCTTTGTTCACGCTTTAAAAGTTTTTGAAATGACACACGCAAACAAACCTGAACTGAGTGGTTAGTGTTGTTGATTTTCATGTTGCTTTTCCAAAACGGTCGCGTGTTTGTTAGTTTCTGGGTGTGTTTTAACTATTAGAAACTATTTCTGTGGAAACGGGTTATGTTTATTGTGAGATAACGGTTTTCTAAGTGTTCACGAGAGGGGATCTGGCAGCGCGCAATGCGGGCGCCAGACATTAGCACAGGCTATGATTTCAGCATTCGCAGCATATTGCCTTAAATTTTCACAATACTTAAGTCTTATGTTTTGGGTTCAGGGAAATAATTAAAAAAGACGGCATGTTTTTGTCCTGGATCGTTTGAACAATCGGTTGTAATTTAATTAAATACTTAAGTCTAGACCAATAGCTTAATTAAATTATTCAGTCAGAAGATGAAGTTTGTTTGTTTTTCCTGTAAAATGGAAATAGGCTGATTAGTAGCTTCGCTGTTATAGATAATATAATATAAGTCGTTTTGAGCTATAAACTCTTTAAATTATTCAGGTTATATGTACTTTTTTCCTTTTTATTTATCTCTGTTGCTTTTGTTTGATTTAAAAAATGAACATTTGATGACCCTTTTAAAGGTTAACTGTTGTAGGGAGTCACGTAGACTCTTGTAGAAACTGCCCATCTCCTGTGATTATTCAAGTGTGCTGATTGGCTTAATAACAGACTACAGCACTAAATACTGCTGGGTAATCTGTGTTCTGTTGTATATACTGTAAAATGTACCATTTTTCTCTTTCTCGACTTTTTATCCCCTCATTTATTAAAATAAATGTATTCATTTTGTTTTGTTTTTTTAAAACTGCATTTAAAATTTGTTTGCAAATAGATTTTGCAAATTCAGTCACTTAAATATATACATATTTAACTGACTTTAAATTAAAAAGTTAACACTGGCAATGTTACATATATTACTTGTAAGCATTTACTTGGCCTATGTAAATACATTGCAGCATATAATGTGAAGTGTGATTTGAAGCAAAAACAAAATGTATGAGTTTTCTAGAGTGTAATGAAATTTCTATTAAAAGTAAAGTTACAATGTAAGATTGTAACTTTGTACAATCTTGTACACCAAAAGCAGTTTCTCCGTGGTTTGTTATACCTTATGTTTAAAAAAAGCCATGGAGTGCATTTGAACAGTGGAAACTCTCCCTGGTGTCTTTTGCCAGCACTTTTGGTGCCAAGTTATGCTTTACTGGATAGGATCAAATAGATTCAGGAATAGTACAAAGGTTGAGATCACACCCGATATTTTAGATGAATACTTGGATGAGTGGCAGCCTTCCATTTTAGTCTACACCGAATGCTTCGGACTTTGAAGAAATTTGGTGACGTGGAACAATATGCTGAGATAAAATTCACCATTATGTTGCCTATAATGCTGATAATTGTCTGTTGTTGAGATTAATACTTCAAATGTGAACAGCTTAAATAGTGAAAAACAGTGAAAGTGATAGCTTGTCCCTAGAAGGCTGAGTGTGCTTTCTCTTCCACCCGCTGCTTCCCAGCAAATGGCTTTCTGGGGGTTCATGAAAAGCATGCTGGACCTTCTGGGCATGTCCATCAGTTACAGGCTGACATTTTTGATGTGTTCAGTAAGCGACAGAGAGAAATATGCACGGAAAAGATAGCTGTTCTCTGTGTGCTTTACCCAGGGCTGTTGCGGACAAAGACACGTTGCCCTTCCGCACGTGCTTAGGTTTGTTTTAGCTGGAAGCTTCCACATGAGAAAAGTATGTTATATAGAGTGTCTTGTATTCCTAAAGGCAGTATATTGTCACTGTATAGTGATGGGAAAAATTCCATACGGGGGGTCCCAGCGTATGGGTACCACGACAGGCAGGCTGCGTGATGAAACATGCTGAGTCTTTGAGCAACAGGAGAGCGGCACATGTCCGGTCAGCCAGCCGGAGTAACCCGGAGTAACGTGAAGAAACAGCTGAGCGGCTGTGGGTGCGAGTGAATGGAGGACCCCCCTGACATGGAGCTGAAATATGTCCCACTCAGCCCCCCACATATACTCAGCATTGAGAACAAATGTGGAATGCTCACCCACAAACAGAAGCCTCGAGAATTCATTCACTTTATATCTTGGAAGCAGAGGTGAAGATGTATAAAAGCTTCAGTTGAGTTAGAAACATTTAGCTTTTTTTTTTAAACATTAAAAACGGAGCCGTTTAAGTGTTAGAAGGAAATCTTAGAGTTTCTCTTGAAAATGGAAATCCCTCTGAAGTCTCTGAAAGAAACATGAAAGGTGTTTTTCCCATGCTTATCCTGCTTTTATTAATTTGTATTTTTTTGGTAAGCAGTGACAGATGTGGAAGGGAAAGCCTAGAACTAACAGATTCGTAGTTCAGGAATGGCAAGCATGTGCATTCCCTAAATGTCAATAAGACTTCCATGTGTAAGATGGGCATTGATCAAAATAGTTCCTGACTGCAGAACTGGATATCCTGGAGCCCATGCAAAGGAGCAGGATTAGAACAGACTCCACTTTTATTTTTATTTCATGTCGTTCCAAACCAGAATGACTTTATTTTCAGGGCTCCAGACTGCGCCTAAAACGGTCGCATTTGCGACTAAAAATATTAATTTGCAAGTGATATTTTTGCTGAGGTCACCATTGGCAACCATACAAATTCACACGTTGTGACTGTAAAATTTGCATGTTATTTGCGTGTTCTGTGACCAGTAGCCTATCACATCATTTTTTGTGTTGACGTAATTAAAGCTGCAGTCCGCGATTTTTCCTCTTTGTCGCTATCTCTTGTTTGAAACCTGCAATTGCAGTCATATGCGAAATAGTTATCGTTACGTGCGTTGTGCCTCGGCACAGCTCGTCAGCACGGATGAATCTAATGCTTGCTGTCAGTCACTACACCGGTGTGGATACTATACTTCAGAATCACAGATTCTACATCTTGAAAGTATGACCAATATAAGAATTTTCACTGGAAAATATCATCTGAACAAGTAAGTAACATGTCTGCCACTTTTGTTCTGACCAACTGAGGGAAAAAGCATTAGGCCTACAATAAATCGTGCTGCCAATGATGATTAAATCTAACGATCGCTTAGCTCGGATCATGCCAAACCGTGCAAATTATTATTACTGTTATATTGTTCTCAAATTGTTAATGTTAACAGCATTGCATGACTATATGTATTTAGTGTATATTAGCGTTACCTGTAGATTTCAATTTCTGTAGCCACTCCACAGTCCAAAGTCTTTTGCTTTTTGACCACGGCTGAATCTCCAGTTGTCACTGATTGTCATTTGGATCTTTCTGAATTACAATCCGCCATCAAAATAAGTTGAATTATTTCAGCTGCTGTGAGAACAGGCTATAAATGATCCGCTACCAGCTGCATCCTCACGTGATAAAACCGACTAGCCTGGACTCCTTCCTTTCTGTTTACGGACGTGATGTAATGACGCACAGAGGAACTGCTGCATGCTCGAATTTTCCGCGGAAATCCACCATGTCGCTCTTATTATAAAACATTATTACAAGCTTACCGTTGTGAATCGAGCTAAGATAATGAGATAGTTTTGAACACTGGCTGATTATGTACTTGCTCAAAAATTGATTTTGGATAATTTTTAACCAAAAAAAGTTACGGACTGCAGCTTTAAATGAGATGCTGCCTGTGAAAGTTTCAAAATATGAACGGGTAGGGAAAATATCACATTCCAAACAGACGCCAAAGAACTAGCATTGACAAAAGCCAACTGTGTTGTCGCCTGCGTCGGTGCAAAAAAGCTGCATTTGAACATACCGTTCTGCTCCTGTGTAAAGGAGACAACTGCCTATTTCTTCATATAAATTTGTCTGTATTCGTCATTCAAAAGGGGAAACTGGCTCTGCAGACTTCAGATACACACACAATGTAGCGCGTGCTTACCGTTTGAATATCAATCATGCTGATCACTTTCATTATTCCACTCCGCTCATCATCAGATAAATTTAAGGTCATAAAAATCTTCAGTACTTTAAATGGTATAACAAGAGTATTAATGATAATTTTAAGGTGTCTTATATTTTGTGGATGGAAAAACAAATCGCGATACTACCTAATGTGATTATTAACATTAATTTCATTAAATAAATGTGAGCGCTGCATATTTTAAAGTCAAAAGATGGCACACATTAGTCAACCGATTGCTTAAGAACTAATTCTGATCAATTATGACAAAGTTTACTTTATATTATTCATATTAGTTTTTTTTTTATCTTCCTCATCTGAACTTGAATGAGCAGCAAAAGCACATGCATTTCAAAATAAGAGTCCCGCTGTATTTTGGCCTGTTCATTAATCAAAGTTGTATGGATATCAATTTCCCTTGTTTGTTATTTGCTTAAACAAACCAAATTTAATATATTTATATATTTATTTCCATATATTTATATTTATTTTCATTTGATTCAAAGTAAACTGTTGTAGCTTCAGGAAGGAAAGACTAACAACATTATTTGACGCATATTATTCAATATAAAAATTATAGTTAACTAAAACCATTAAAAACCATTTTTTTCATTGCTTGAAATAAATGTTAGTACTGAAATAAAAAATTTATAAAAACTAAACAGCCATGTTTAATGGTGCCCTAGAATTTTTTTTTAAAAGATGTAATATAAGTCTAAGGTGTCCCCTGAATGTGTCTGTGAAGTTTCAGCTCAAAATACCCCATAGATTTTTTTTTATTAATTTTTTTAACTGCCTATTTTGGGGCATAATTAGAAATGAGCCGATTCAGGGTGTGTGGCCCTTTAAATCTCGTGCTCCACGCCCACGGAGCTTGCGCTTGCCTTAAACAACATAAAAAAAGTTCAAACAGCTAATATAACCCTCAAAATGGATCTTTACAAAGTGTTCGTCATGCAGCATGTCTAATCGCGTAAGTACAGTGTTTATTTTGATGTTTACATTGATTCTGAATGAGTTTGAGGCTATGCTGCGTGGCTAAAGCTAACATTACACACTGTTGGAGAGATTTATAAAGAATGAAGTTGTGTTTATGCATTATACAGACTGCAAGTGTTTAAAAATGAAAATAGCGACGGCTCTTGTCTCCGTGAATACAGTAAAAAACGATGGTAACTTTAACCACATTTAACAGTACATTAGCAAAATGCTAACGAAACATTTAGAAAGACAATTCACAAATATCACTAAAAATATCATGTTATCATGGATCGTGTCAGTTATTATTGCTCCATCTGCCATTTTTCGCTATTGTTCTTGCTTGCTTACCTAGTCTGATGATTCAGCTGTGCACATCCAGACGTTCTGCCCTTGTCTGATGCCTTTCATTATGTTGGGAACATGGGCTGGCATATGCAAATATTGGGGGCGTACACCCCGACTGTTACGTAACAGTCGGTGTTATGTTGAGATTCGCCTGTTCTTCGGAGGTCTTTTAAACAAATGAGATTTATATAAGTAGGAAGGAAGGAGGAAACAATGGAGTTTGAGACTCACTGTATGTCTTTTCCATGTACTGAACTCTTGTTATTTAACTATGCCGAGGTAAATTAAATTTATGAATCTAGGGCACCTTTAAAAACAACCAAAAATAAAACTAAAAACAAAACACAAAAAAAAAAATATTAAAACTTAACGAAAAATGAAAGCAGAAAATATAAAAATCTAATCGGATTCAAAATATTAACAAAGACTATAATAGTATTAAGTGAAAATAGTGACATTCATTTCCCAGAAAAATCACAAGATGAAAATGCTGAAACAGTAAAGGGGAGATATATATTTATATAAACACAACAGGATGATTAAAAGTAAGTGATTTAAAAATTTAAGTTCATTAATTGTGTGGCTCTTAAAAAAAATTTTGGTGCCTGTTTTTTTCCCTTATAGGAGCCAATGGCTCCTTAATGATTTTTTTTTGTCTGGAGCCCTGATTTTGAAGAATGCTTTTGTTTATACAATGAAAGACAATGGGGTTCAAAACAATGTCATTGCATGGACAAAAAAATAATAATTTTTTAGGTCAATTATTCACTAATATTTTTTAACAATGTGCATTTTATTATCATCATACACAATAGATAATTATTTTTATCACCATTTAACAACTTCCTTACTCAAGATACAGTTCTTCCTTGTTTATTCCAAGTTTGGGTGATCATTTTAGATGATTTCCTGTCACTGATCTCTATCTTGTCACATGCTTTCAAAGGAAAAGATTATGCCTGTGCAAATTTCTTCCTCAACTTTGCCTATGTTCACACTGTCAGTCCAAATACGATTAAATGTGTATCTGATTGGAATCTGATCTAAAATGTCAAACTGAAACAGATTTCCAGAAATGCAGTTTGAATCGGATTTCAAACTACATGAATATGGCTCGAAACTGATTTTTAAAAATACATTTCATGTGATTTTTTTTTTGTTGTCATTCACACTTGCTTAATCTGATCGGATTTGAATCGGATATGCACAAAAATCAGATTTGGACTGACAGTCTGGACGTAGCCTTTGTCTTTGCCAGCTGCTTGTTAGAGTCGGTGAATATCTTTGGAGTGAATCAGTTGAAGACTGTCGGCTTCATGCAATAATTACTTATTAGCCAATATTAGAGACTGAGATAATGAGTGTTTCTTTCCTGTTCAGTTTTCATTTCATTTTCAAATAGAATAGTTTAAATTAAAACTGAACCTTGATTTATAATGCAATCACAAAGGTAATTATTATCGCTAAAAATAGAAATGCAACAGATCACCTGACAGCCACTGGACTCAAATGCTGCTCTTTCTGTGGAAACAAGCCATGCCAGTGTGTCCTGTTTATAAGCTCAGAAATACATACAACAGGAATAGATTGAACAGAACTAACATTATATTAACTGAAATTATAATTAGCACATTTTAGGGCTTTTTTTACACTGCCCTTAACCCCGGGTTTTCGTCATTCTAAACACCGCTGTTAACCTCGGGTAAAGGAACGTTTCACACTTGTAATTTATGTTGCCTTCATGTGCTCTCGGAATTATCATAAATATGAGTTTCCTAGGTAAAAATTGCACATGAACACCCTCTTATTACAAAACTTGAATGCGATGAGTTCGTAATCACGACTTAAGAAGTGGAAATTGGTCAAATTTCCGATAGCACGTGAAGGCAGTATTAGAAGCGGGGTTAGCACCGCTTTTTACCTGGGGTTATGAAACCCTGCCCCAGAGTGTTTGCGGTTACCCCTCATTACCCCACGGTGCCAAACTTGTACATTGTGAAACGATGCAGTGTTACAATGTTACAACTAGATGCTTAGCAATGGATAACCAATCACATACTCATATTCACGTGCTGTAACACTGCGCATTGTATACTATAAACAGTAAATTCATCATTTGAGAGGAAAAATGTCAAATGCTTACAGAAAACGCAACAATTTGAGTGAAGAAGAGACGTTTCATTTTTACCTTTATAGTCTGACATGTCCGTTCAGTAGGGGTGTGACGAGACAGGTATCTCACGAGACGAGACGAGATTTTTACACACTATTTTTAAGAAATCCTCAATGGCGAAATACATGACTAGAAAGAATATTCTGCAGTTGTATTTGAAATGTTTTAACTAATCATCTTGTAATGAATGTCATTTCAGTTCTACTTTCTGAGTATGAATTATCATATGCAGTAAAAGACAACAATACTCAAGTACTGTAAAAGGTTTTGCCACAAACACAACTGACTGACTTCTCTTCTGTATGATTTCAGTCTCTTCAGAACTTACTGTAGATGACTTATGAGCTTCTACAACATTTTACCTCCTAACTGAACTCCTTTCCACAAACTGATCATAGAAATAAAAACAGAATAAATAAAAATGTTAACACTTTACAATAAGGTCTCATTTATTAACATTAATGTATTAACCAACATCAACTAACAATGAGCAATATATTTGCTACAGTATTTATTAATCTTTGTTTATGTTAGGTAATAAAAATGGTCATTCATTGTTTGTTCATGATAGTTCACAGTGCATACATTAACTAATGTTAACAAATGAAACCTTATTGTTTGTGCTTAATAAGATTAAGAGAAAACTGTTATTCATTTTTATGGTAACACTTTACAATAAGTGCAACCATAATTGCACTCTCTCAATATTCAAAGTGCAAATAAGACCAAATTTTTCTTTGATACAGAGCTAAGAGATGGTTACAACTACACTGCCCAGCCTAAAATAGCTTTCATATTGAGAGATATTTGCATTCATCAGGGAGCCGCTTTCAAAATGCGGGGTATTGAAATCGCGTTTGAATGTGCGCTCACGTTTACTTTCACTTTCAGCGATCGCGCGTACTCTGTAAATATGGGGCGGCGGCGACCGTTATCTAACTGAATTAAATGTTTTTTATTTAAATACAAAGCAAAACGACAGTAATGTAAATGTAGCGGTGGCATATTCTTTCCTAATCATCCTAACCACTCTCTCATGGCAATATCACGAGACTACTTTTTGCCTCGACGAGAAATCTCGTCACACCCCTACCATTCAGTATAAACTCGATATTACAGTCATCAATACGAGGATGCGCAAAGCTAGAGCTAGCTAGCCTATGTAAAGTCGCGTGCTGCGTTTATCCAATCAATGACACTAACACCGCAAATATGCAAGTAAGAATGTTAACCCAGGGTTTAGGAATGTACAATGTGAAACGTCAGCTTATGAATACCCAGGATTAATTGTTTACCCCGGATAAATTATGAGCAGTGTGAAACATGAAGCAAGATAACCCAGGATTCCATTTACCCGGGATTTAGAATGACCCAGGGTCAGGTTAAACTATTTCTAACCCAGGTTTAACTATTTCAAGTGTGAAAAGCCCTTTTCTGTCAATTTTACATATTAGTCACATACAGACTATAAGGTGATGTTCACACAGAATGCATTTTTGCATTCCTCTGATCTGCTTTTTCCATAGTTTTTCTGTGTAAACACGCGGCCAGACAGATGTCTTTGACCATTATAATCACGTCTTTTGCTATGTCTGTCGCACGACACAATGTTTTAAAAACGCAGACCTCAAGTAAAAAGAAGTTCAGCTTTTAAAAAACACCTCTAGACGTCTCTTTTTCATTTCATTGCCCTGCATCTTACAGTTTTAAAAGTCCTCTAATGATGTGTAGGGACAGTAAACATATGGATATGACACTTTCATCTCATTTAAACAGAGAAATATCAGTGGCATCTTCACTGAGTTAAAACATCTGCCATTTGCAAACCTAGTGTTTGATGTTCCCAAACACAAGTACAAATGTTGACAGATAGAACTCCCATGATTCACCTTGGTGATGATGATTTGAATCCCTCACAGCGGATATCAAGTTCAAAAGCGACTGCTATGAAGAGCAGATGACACTGGTGTGGTGATAAAAAATAGACCCGCCAATATATTTCTTGACTGTTCCAGCAGAGGTTTTGAGGGAATAAAATGATGAGCGTGACAGATTTTCACATTTACAAATACTGAGAAGATTTTTCACACAAGCAGAAGCTCATTTTTGAGGCTAGTGTTGTGACTTTGGGAGATGATGTGTGGCTGTACAAGAATTTCAGATACACCATACGAAGCTCCATCAACAAACAGCTCATCCTCTTGGATTTATTATCTCTCCATCGAGTTGCACTTTGTCATTTTTACGCCTCTAGTCAAACCCCTAAACAGTAAATCAATTTTTTGCACGGCTGTTCAACACAAAAGAGAAAATGTATTATCCTAGCCTATTTCATATACATTTTTAACAATATCCATTTGTAGTGCCTTTAAGCCTATATATTTTAAAGAGAAATAGCTGCAAAATACCTCGCTTAAATTGCCTTCAGTGCCTCTGAGCTTTATCGTATGTGCTGTTGCCTATCAAAGAATGATTAGCGGTTGAAGTTAAGGCAACAGAAATGGAGCAACCTTAATGAGAATCTTATTTGGAGTGTGACTCCTCTCTGGGTTAAAATCCACCATTAGCACCAGATTTGTTGTGTGAGTTTAGCCGACTGGTCAGATTGCACTGACAGATTGCGGCCAGACCATCTGGCGGGCTGGCGTTAAGGCCACCTCATAACGTTTCTCGCACTTACTTGCTAAGTTTACAGGGAAGAGTTTGAAAATAAAACCAGTCAGGCAACCCTTAAAGCTGAGCTTGACCCTCTTATTATAACCATAGATGAATTAGATCTATTTCAAGATGCTGTCTGATTCACAAAACACTATTAAATCTGAGCTTCTTTATTTTTAGATTAATATAAAACTTAAAAGTCTTCATTTGAGTCAGATTACCATCTGTTGGGCAAAATCAGAGGGGGGGAGGAAGCATAAAAAAGCAAGTTAGCTGAAATACTCTTAAAAATGCCTGTTATTTGAAAGGATGTTTGATTGATCCAGTGGCCTCAAAAATTAAGTGAACTTTGTAATAGTATGCGCTGAGTACAGCTGCTGTGGGCTCGAGAGCATGCGAGCCTGGGATATTTGTCATTATGCCAGACATTGGTCAAATTCGTTGTGCCCGGTGGCCCTGAGGTTTGTATATAAGCCAATGTATGTAGTATATTTAATAGGCAAATAGGTTTGTTTTGACTGGTTGTTTTAAAAGGCTGTTAAGCAGTAAGGATTTTACTGACAATAATGCAGTTCAGTCATGGCATCAATTTGTAGGCCAATGCGGAAGTCTTAGGAATTTCAAAGTTTTTCCAATTTATGAGTAAATTAAAGGCATAGATCACTCAAAAATTGTCATCATTCAATCACATTCGTTCCAGACATACAGTATATGATTTTCTTTCTTCTGTAAAACACACACACACACACACAAAATGTTTTTTTTTTCATACAATGAATGTCAGTGAGGTCCAATTGACTGTTTTTTTGGACCCCATTGACTTTCATTGAATGGGGAAAAACGGTTGAAACATTCTTCAAAATATCTTATGTGTTGAGTGATATTTAATGAAAAACTACTTTTCTGTTTATTTTTGTCTATGGTTCTATAGCCTAAGTATTATGGCAAAAAGCTAATCAGTTCTTTTCTGAATTGTGACGGTTATACACAGCAGTTTGTTAGGGGTGTCCCAAGGCGAACATGTTATCTCAGAGATTTGCCCCATAGCAGACAATACAGGCAATGTGTTTACATCACGGCTGCATATCAGCGTTTTCCAGGATGACCTTAAAAGGAGTCGCTAAGATAGGGCACATGAGACGCTTCCTGCAGGAAACTAATCAGTCAGTAGCCTTTAAGAAGATTTGAAGAGACTTAAGACGTCCTAATAACGCGCAGAGATACGGAAACAATGCCAGAACACTGGATGTAATTAAAAGATCTTACTGTAACTAACTGAAGTGGAAAAGATGCCGCTGTTATTGATGTTTTCTAGAACATCACAGCAAAACAGAATGCAAAGACGAATGAAGAGGGATTGTAAAGTTGAAGCTTTTTATAACTTTGATTTGATGTAAAATAGAGGTGTATGATTCTGGATAAATTGAGAATCACGTTTTTGTTGTTCTTTAAAAAGAGATCATGATTCTCCCATGATTCTGAATAGGCAACTAAACAAAATAACATGTAAATTACAAGAGGTTCTGACAAAATGTTAATTGCTGCAGTCTATTTTAAAATTTTTTATTATTTTTAAATTAAATATTTAAAAAAAAAAATCAGTTTGAATGAATGATTCAGTGACTTGTTTCATTACTGGATGAATCAGCATTTTTGAACGAATCTCTTGAATTTATGATTCAATGACAAATACCTTTTTTAACAGTCACTTGTCGCCACCCCATGGTGTAACGATGTATTCAAATCTTTATTTGAAGCATCAAGTTACTTTTGATTTGATTTATTCTATTTTGATCGCTACCGTTGACATCAGTGTTTATATTCAAACTATAAACTATTATCCCAGTGTTTTTGTGATAATTTGAATTACTGTAGTAACACAGAAAAAATTGTACTGTGTGGTTAAAAAAACTGTTTGTCTTTGGATGTTTTCCATATCTTTTACCTTTATAGCTATTAAAATATTTAGTTTCATGTTCCAGTATATACCAAGCAGTGCTCAGGCGAGATCCCTTTGGCTCTGGATTAATTTTGTTTGTACATCGATGTAGTATTCGATATACACTTAAAAGTGTGGTGTGTTTTTGCTAGCAATATTGCACTACATTAACAGTCTCTATCTGTTGTACTTGTTCTGTTCATTGTTAAAGCTCTGAGAGTGTTCATGGCCTGGGGGATGTTCTCAAAAACAGTAATGATTGGCTGCAGCAATTTTTTCCTAATGCCCTATGATAATTTCTGTCTTCTAAAGTATTGAATTAGATTGTCATTTGCATAAATTGC
Organism: Anabarilius grahami; assembly: GCA_003731715.1. Classification (NCBI taxonomy): domain Eukaryota; kingdom Metazoa; phylum Chordata; class Actinopteri; order Cypriniformes; family Xenocyprididae; genus Anabarilius; species Anabarilius grahami. The sequence goes on from RJVU01035392.1 coordinate 10,303,500, forward strand.
CTCTATAGAGGACAGAACATTTCTAATGTACAATTATACTGATGTTAGTTTCAACAATTTGCACTTGAACTCAAGGGACATTTAGCATTTTCTCCTTTTCTATCATTTGTTTTGCATTTTCTGTTTTTGTTTACCACAACCTTTTTTCTTTTCTCTCAATGATTTTAACAAGTTGTAGTACAATATTTTATTAAAAAAATAACATACTATAATTTACTGTTTTTTACTATTTGTTTATTTATTTAATAATCTATCATGATCCAGTGGAATAATTGTGGATTAGTCAAGTTTATTGTTTAAATTCACAGCACTGTGCTCAAAGAGCCACCATTTTCTGAGGATGTGTTGTGTGGTGCCTTAAATTACAGCTTCCCTTTGTTGTTCTGTGTATTGAAGAACAAAGAGAACACTGATGTGTAGGTTCTTGAAATATTAAAAACATAAAACAGTAGAGAAAGAAAGGAGACAAATAATTTATGGCAAAAAAAAGGCCCAAGAAGGCACACAAATAATGCCTTTTATCTTGGTCCCTTGAAAGTACAGGGCCCATATAGCCATAGCACTCCTGAGAAGTAAAAGTTTTCCCCAAAGTTGAGGGAAGACTCTTTTTCTTCCTATTCTCCACTGCACAATCACAATGATCTTATGGTTCTGTGCACATTCATGGACTTTTCACTTGGATTCTCCATTTTTGAGTGGATGAAACTGCTACAGACATACAGTGAAATAAATTCTCTGCTACAGTCATTCATGCAGAAGTGGGCAACCATGCAGCTTTATTTCTTATCAACACCACTCAAGATCACTCCTCATATGTCTGTGGGCAACATCCTATATGGTTGGGAGAGAATATTTGCTTTAGTTGAAGACCATCAGTGTGATGGAAACTCCAAATCTGAGGTAGAAAATGTAGGGTAAAGCACTTGCTCTTATATCAGTTTCCTCTTAATGCTAGATGTTTGAGCTGGCCACATTTCAGGAGAATGCAGTGCAGTTGTCTATCATAAGCAGTCATCGCATATGTTACACTTATCATGGGTGGGGTTAATTACATATACTGCTATCCAATTTGAGATTCCAAAATGACGGCAATAGAGTTGACAGAGTGAGAGATATTTTCAGCAGTTGAGGAAATACTATTCCCCTCGTAAAACTACCCTCATTAGTGAGTTTACATTGTATTCTCTCTGGGCAGCAAAGGCTTAAAGCAGATAAGCATCATGCAGTCAGTCAGGACATTAAGAATTGGCAGGCACGCACATCTGGATCAACCGATGCAAAATGTATGCTGCATGTATAAATCCTAACAGTGAAGGTGCAGTTGTGTTTGTGTAGTTTTCTCTGCTCCAGATTTGTGGAATAGCTTGAATGCACCAGCATTTGCTGGTGATAATTGTGAGATCTTGATAAGAACAGTTGAATTCTCCACTTTTTGTTTTTTCTGAATCTGCAGACCAAAAGCGAACAAGTCATATTCTACCTCAGTTTGCACTCCAAATCATATGTGATGAGATAAAAAGAACATGCTCCACGAAGCACGTCTTTCTGTTGTCCTTGTGGGCTCCACGCAATAACACCAGCATGGCTGGTGTATAAGGGTGTGACGAGACATGAGATTGGGTTCACGAGAATGAGACAAGGAAAAACTTTTGCACAGTATTTTTAAGAAATCCTCAGTGACAAAATTCATGACTGGAAAAATAGTATGCAGGTGCATTTTGAAATGTTTGACTAATCATCTTGTAATGAATGTCATTCAGTTCTACCTTCTGAGTATGGATTATCATATGCATTGAATGCCAACAGTATACAAGCACTGTAAAGGGTTTTGCCACAAACTTAACTGACTGGCTTCTCTCCTATATGATTTCACACGAGTCTCTTCAGACCTTACCGTACATGAATTATGAGCTTCCAGAACTTCTGGTTGAGGCTGTGTGTGACCTCCTAATTGAACTCCTTTCCACAAATTGAACATAGAAGTAAAAATAACAAAAATAAATAACATTTTTTTCTTAGTCTTATTAAGTGTAAACAATAAGTGCAACCATAATCAAAGTACTCTCTCAATATTCAGACTTAGACTCTGTTGCGCAACGAATCCTCCGCCATTGTCTTGTCAGTCATCTCACCTTACTCTTATTGCATGATCAGTGAACTGTGATTCCTGCTGCACTGTGCGTGACTATGCAGCTCGTGCTGGATGAGCAGAGCATATGTTTACAATAGTTACAATAGAATTAATTGGTTAATTGGTTATTAATTGGTCAAACTAATGATACTTATGAACTGGTTCAGTGAAACAGAAACATGCAGCACAACCAGTGTAGTTCGAGTCACACACACATGATTCTTTTGAGCAGGTCATTTTAATTAATCACTAAAAAACTCACAAACTTAGAGGTTTGAATCAGTCTGACGAATCATTCACTGAATCCGACAGAGTGGTTACTGAATCAACATCAAGTTACCATTATCTCACATTATCATTACTTTTTAAATGGACATTGTAACTGAAATACTGAAATATACCCATAAGAATTGGAATCAAATCAGGAAATGTGTATCAATGCTCAGCCCTACTTTCGGATAAGTCTCAGGTTGCCTCATAAAAGAATGGAGATTAAACTGGTTTCATTTTATTTGAATACTTCTGGCTCAAGCTGTACATGTAAACGCGGTTCTTTCCTTTTTTTATTGTTATTATTTTTTAAGAAGTGCCAAAGCAGTTGAAATGTCACTGTTGGTAAATCATGAAGGATTGTGAGAGCTCTGTCCAAGTATTAATGTTGCCTCTGTGGCTAACCAAGAGCATTTTATGATTTTAAATATGCTGCGATTGTTTTTGCAAGTGTTAACGTTACTGGCAAATCAGCAACTGGGAAAAAGAGCAACAGAATCTGACTGTTGAATATAAGTGTACACCCTCGCTACGCTGCTACAGCCACATGATATCATGTGCTTTCCTGTAGTTGCATGTAGATGTCTGTCTTTTGCATCCTCCCACGGTCCACTGGAATGTCCACATTTGTTTTAGATGACCGGGCAGCGGATGGGCATCGAATGCTCCACATTTTCGCCGAGTGAGCAGGAGCAAAGCGTTTCCCAAACAAGAAGGGGATCTTCCTGAGCAGGTGATAAAGTGGTTCCTTTGGGGAGGTTACTGCATGCGTGGTGCTCAGATGGTGTGCGTCCTGAGCCATGAACCCCCCACTCTCACCCCACCTGTTTCATTGCAACATTCCCTCTCTGGCCACTTAGACGGCGTATGCGAACTATTTGAGTCTGAAGCATGCCTTTGTGAACATTTGTTGTTTCAGCCTAACTCGCTCTTTAAATTCCTCAGACTTTTTTTAGGTGAAACATAAGTGTATTTTGTAGATTTATGCAAAAATCTCACTGTTTTAATTTGTGGTGGTGGTGTTGATGCTCTGCTGAATCTCTGAGGAGTGGTCAGTGAAGCAAATGAAATTGAAGATGTTTACATAAAGCTTCTCAGTACAGACTGGGAAATTCTTGCTGTTTTATAATTAAATTTATATGAATATTTTA
>RJVU01035392.1:10307180-10318757 GCA_003731715.1 Anabarilius grahami
AGAATTTTCTGTTCATTTTTTTTCATGCAGTTCAGTGAATAGAAACTTGAGATTTAATGCATCATAAGTCCACAAAAACACCATAAACGTATCATAAAAGTAGTTCAAATGATACTTATGTTACATATAAGTCTTGTCTTCTGAATCATTTATGTGTTTTATGTGAGAAATAGCATGAAATTTAAGGTTATTCACTTAAAATTCTTGACATCTTGGCCTTTTTATTATTTATTTATTTTTATATATATTTTTTTTTTATTAATATATATTCTAATTATACACTACCATTCAAAAGGATCATTGAGATTAGTAATATTAAAAAAAAGTTGAATGCTTTTATTCGAAACTGACAGTAAAGACATATATAGTGCTTTTCCTGGTCAACCTCTCACCTGCAGTGTCTGTCCAAACACTGGCTCACCTGTTGTCTGTTGTCTCAGACCGTCACACATTATCAGTGACGCTCGTGCCTGGCTGGTCTGCATTACCTCTGTGGATCTGGCACGAGGATGCGTATTAATCTGACATCAAAGTAGCGGTGAATTACGGTTCCTGAAAGCAGATCCAAAAGTCTTTCTCAAACAGGCGAGTCTGTTAAACACAGTATAAATCATCCTGAGAGTAGACCCTCTCTCGTTTACATTAGAGGCCCTTTTCAGATACAAAAGCCCGGAAGACTGTCATAATACTCATGTCTGCTGTTATGTAGGTTAGTATGCAGTTATGAATGTTAATTAATTTCTGCAGATATAGTTTTTGCTGCTTTTTAATGTTGCTGAAAACCTCAAGGTTTATGTGTTTGGCCGTTTCCCAAACGAAAGGCTTGCATAACCAGCTATATATAGTATTTGCAGAACTGTGTTAATGTATTGATTGGGTTTGTGGTCCTGATTTAAAACTCTCTGTGCTAGTACATCACTGGTACTTGAGCAGAGAGAAGGCATGTTTTATGGTGTTGCTATAGAGCTAGAAGTGAATGCAGCCTGTATTTGCACATTTGCAAATGAAAAGAGAGAACTGGCCACATAGGAACATACCTTTTTTAAGCCGCGTTTTCACCTCAGGAACTTTCCCCAGGAACTAGGGACTTTGGGATGGTACTCAGTGTGTTTCGTCCTCAGGGACCAGGGTCTAAATTAATTTCCGTGTAAAAATTCCCCCCTCAGAAAGTCCCTACTTGTATTAGTAGAATTTTTTCAAAGTTCTGGAACTTTCAGGGGTGGGACTTGGGCGCTGAACATGCTGATTAGCTGAGTTCATGCAGCATTTTGATTGGTTCACTCCATGCAGCATTTTATTTCAACCACCAATTTTAAAAGTCTGTTGCGGTGCGTGCCGTAAGAGTTGTTTGGTATTCGAATCAACAATGGAGTTTAAAAAATACGACAGATGGACCGACAAGGTTCAGGCTTTATTAAGCTCATATGCAGAGGACGAAATCCAGCAGTAACTGGAAAGTCACGCACAGACCTACGTCACCGAACTGATCTTCACCGTATTTTAGATCGCGATGGAAACGCAGACAGCAACAGGTCTGGGGGGAAAAATGTCCCTGGAAAAAAAGTTCCTCGGACAAATTGTTCCGGGTAATTTTAGTGGAAACAAGGCTTTATATAACACCATATATCTATTTTTTTATTTTCAGATTGTATTCAAATTGGATTATAAAATTCATTTCACTTAAAGTCCACCTGTAGTCAATAATTTTATCCCTTAAAACTCATCTTTGACCAACAAAATGACATATTTTTAAACGTCTTATCCTTGAAAAAATATTGTCTTCATGCCTTAAAATTGCTTGAATGTAACTCTACACCCTTCTCTCATTTAGTATACGCGATTCTATGAATATGCAAATTAGCCCCGCCACCACTCACACCAGTTCAGAGATCCACTTATTGACAATCACACGTTGACATAATTGGTTACAAGGTAGTTTGTGACGTCAGAAACACCAGCGATTTCAAACTGCGTTTTTGAGACTGTCTTTGGTTCACTACAGTTTTAAGGAGAAAATACTCAGCAATGGCGTTGACTTATGAATTTGCACATGGTTTGTCTTGAAGCATATTAAAAACACCACATAGACATATAAACAACATTAAAAGCTTGATTTTCACCACAGTGGGACTTTAAAGAGAATATTAAATTAATTTAAAAAACCACTATGTGTAACACATGAATGATATGCACTCAGATATTAAAAATATATAATAAATATAAATACATTTTATACATTAAGATAGCTAATGATTGATGTTCATTTTACTTGTCATTTTCTAGAATTCCCTATATTGTAAATATATGATGGCAAGAAATCAATCTACAATTACTAATACAAACTAATGTTATCCTTCAGCCAACAGTGAAACCTATTTTATAACGAATGCATGTGGCAGAGGTAAAGTTTTTAACCCTATTCCAAAGTGCAGCCACAACTTCAGACTCAACTTTTCAAAACTGCGAGTAGCGCTACACAACATGGCTTTTGTACAAGAGTGCAAACAAAAGACAATTAATGAGAGATGCTATGGGGGGCCAGCACTGCACAATAGACAATGAGAGTTCAGGGGTTTTTGCTTGGCTTGCTGTTTTAGCCCTGATTGTATCTTGAAGAGAGGAGTGAATGCTGCAACCGGGTCTATTATGCAGTTTATAGGCTTCCTGCTGATGATTTAGTCACTGCTTAGTAAGAGATTGGTTCTCTCAAATGTAGACTGAGAACTTCTCTCTTTTGTTCCATTGTGTTGCTTTTATTTTATTTTAAAAAATGTATAATAGATTTATGTTTTAGTTTGTTATAACTTATTTTGTGTTAGATCATTGTGTGTTAAAATGATATAAGCATCTCACATTTCCAAAAGAAATGCTTTTTGAAGTTTTTCAATACCGGGGTGTACAGAATTTTTTTTTCACACCAAATGTTTATATGTGATTCTACAGAGTAATTGTAAAACGCAACAATATTCCCTCTTCAAAAACAGTCACCCCCAGGGTGCTCTTTTCACCTATCCCGTTGCATTCTGGGGCTTTTCCTTTGAACAGGAAGTGAAAAGGATTATGAGCATATCCCTGCTAAATCAACAAGTCTCCAGCGACAGTGGGGTGGTATTATTCATCTGTCAGTACCTCACTGCTTTGCTACACAATTCTCGCGCTCAACAATAGATGCTGTTTCCAGCACTGGGACTTTTTAAGGCTCAAGCTCCAGAGGGAATATACGAGTTAATGTCCTTTAGACTTCAGATCACTCTCGATTTTATTAAGCCTGCTCAGGGATTTAGCCCAATTCTCCTATGTATTTGTCACAGCCCATTATTTAGAGAAACATGCTGGCTGGAGCACCGCTGCGATGACGCTTGTGTGTATTTCATGCTCTAATCCATCATCGTAAAGACGTCATCAGAAATCCAGAAACATCACCATCTCATATTGTTTAATGTCACGAGTTACAGAGAAGAGAAGGTTTCTCTTTATGTTTCAAAGAGCACGCTTGTACTGCCACTGCTCCTGAAGAAGGCTCTGGCAGATATTACAGCAGTCCTAATTAGGATTAAGGAAGAGGTCAGTGTGCTTGCACTAGAATGTGAGGCATTTGCAGAGAGCGGCGATGACGCCATCTGTGCTGAAAGCAGTGAGCGGCTAATTCTGGAACTGAGTGCAACACGATTTACAGATTTTGGGTTGGAGCCGCCTCACGGCGAATACGTGATCCTCCGATCAGCCGAAAACAATTTGGTGAGCTAAATTAGAGCCTTTTATCGCTGATGATAAGCATAGCCTAAATATTGTGTGCATGTATGCAAATTCATTTCATATCTCTGATTATCAGTTTCAGTGGAAAGCAGTTGTTGAAATGGCATCTCACAGACACAAGCTTATCAGGGGGGGTGGTCAGGGCTCCCAGCTGCCCACAAATGGGATAGGAGGAGAAGCACAGCTCTGCCTTACCTGCAAATGCAACCAATTAGTATGTTGCACAGTCTCTGCCTGCTGTTGACAGCTGCTATAAATAGCAAAGGCTTCTCCAACAGTAACCTGTTCTCACCCCTGTGGAAAATAACTCTTGCTACGTACAACTGCCCACTGAAGAATCAATAACCTGCATTGGGAGAGGTTCAGTGATGTTTCGTCATTTGAGCCTATATTTTAACCCTTGGGTTGTTTGTTAAAAATAACCCAGGTTGGGTTGAAAATGGACAAACCTAGCAATTGGGTTGTTTTAACCCAGCGGTTGGCCCTTACAGAAAAAACACATGAACTTCACATGTGCAAAAACACATGTGGTCACATGTGAAATTCATGTGTTTTTTCTGTAAGGGGGGTTAAATGTTTGCCTAACCTGCTGGGTAGTTTTATTTAGCTCAACTATTGTTTAAAAATTACTGTATTGCTTGCTTTAAATGAACCCAAAGTATGTTGGAAATTAAAATTTATTATTAAGTTTATTTAAAAAAAAGTATTCAATAAACATTTAATTTGCTTTAACCCAACCACTGGATTAAAACAGACCAATCACTGGGTTTGTCCATTTTCAACCCAACTTGGGTTGTTTTCAACCCAGCATTTTTTAGAGTTTATGCGGGGGTCATAGAACTGGCATATCAGGTTGATATTTTCAGGCTTTTCATATGCAAACTTTTTATAAACAAAATGAAAATAAATTTAAAAAATATGTTGATTTACTCATGTTTGGGGTCTCAGAGAGCACATATTTAAAATATTTCAAAATTCAATAAATGTTCACATGATCATTTTCAGACTGGTGTACACACTAGATTTTATTTGATTTTATTTTATTATTTTTCCATCTTCATCCATCCATTCTCCAAACCGCTATCCCAGCATCTTGAACCATAGACAGAGAAATACCATGGACACATGGCTAGTACTTAGCCGTTTATAATTTAAAATGTAATTATTTATTTTTTTATTTTATTTTATTAATTTTTTTACATGTACAACACTTGAGGGATGTTAAAATTTATATTTTGTTATATTTTATTAAATACTTTTATTCATTAAAAAAAATTGGGGTAATAAAAGGTGATCCGCCTTTGTACTGTTGCTATCTGGAATGCTTTTGTCCTGCCACAGTAGCCATCAGGCCCTGTCCCGATTAATTTAGTATTCATTCACTCCCACTGCCTGAAACTGTGTCACAAAACAAAGGTTTCGATTGGCGTTCATGTGGACTTCAACCATGTGATGTGTGATACTAAACAAGAGGTCTATTTTTATTGGGGGAAAAAAAGAAGGCGATCTAATCAAGCCCAGTTATTTCATGTGGCTGGAATGTGGGATGAAAAGTACTTCTAATATGGTATATCTGTAAAATTAATTTCTCTGTACTGCTTTTTGGTGCCAAAATATTGTATTTCTAAATGCAATCAAATAAAGCCATAATCAGGTATTTTTATATTCCATCACTAAATCACAGCTGACTGTCCAAATCTCACCTCATTTGAAGCCTGTCTCTATGCAGATGGGGCGTAAAGGGATACAGGACAGAGATGTGGAATGGGAGATACGCACACTCACTGAGCACACCGGTCCCGTGAACTCCAGTCGGCTGGAGGACAAAAGGAAAAGGGGCCTCCTGCAGTAACTAATGCTGACGCAAAGTGACATGTACTCAGGCATTCTGTGACACCGCTGCCCCTCTCTCACTGGCTCAACTCAAGCTTAGTCTTTGACCTGTGCTAGATCAGAGGGGAGCTCGGCTGGAGTCTAGCCCTCAAATACCTCCTAAGAGAGCCTATAGCATCTACATGTGAATGCAAAAATTACAAATTCAAAGAGCAGAGCTTCTGGCTAAAAGTGAACTCTCACAGAGCACCGAATTTAGAGTAATGCAAATGAATCCCATTGCATTTGATAGTCCAACCTGGTCTAGTCTACCTAGATTTACCTAATCTAAATATGTAAAATGCTACAGGATACTCTCTATCTTTAAATTCTAAAACAAAAATTCTTTAAATTCTTTAATTTGGATCATTTTAATAGATTTGTATAATTTAATAATTATTATTATATATAAGTATATAGATATATACTTTTTGATGGATAGATAGATAGATAGATAGATAGATAGATAGATAGATAGATAGATAGATAGATAGATAGATAGATAGATAGATAGATAGATAGATAGATAGATATTCTTTTAAAGAATTCTCTGTTTAAGGACTACAAAAAACGTCTGGTAGGGACTACAACGAGCTTCTTCCTGGGTTAGTGGCATCACTCTGCCCCCGAGAACACGCAACAAAGGGGGCGAGGGTCGATTCAATGCTGGATTTGCTCAAAAGATTAACATGATGGCACATGCTAGTCAATGAGTTGAATCAACTCCACAGCAACTACATACATTTATCCACTAACCATTCAGAAACGTCCAGATGCATTCTAAAAGTTGTAACTTCTTCCTGAGTCTCTCCATCAGTGTCCGACTCTGGTTTGAACAATGTAAGGCTGAACACCGTTACTGACAGTCGTCATTTTGGCTGTGTGAGATTCTCCAGCTTTGTTGTTGTTGAGAAACCGAAGCGTGAGCTGTTAAAGCTCGACCCTCTTCTGGAAAGGGGGCTGGGAGCAGCAGCTCATTTGCATTTAAAAGGACACACAAAAATGGCAAGTTTTTGCTCACACCCAAATAGAGGCAAATTTGACAAGCTATAATAAATGATCTGTGGGGTATTTTGAGCTGATGTTTACAGACACATTCTGGGGACACCAGAAACTTATATTGCATCTTGGAAAAAGTGCATTATAGGTCCCCTTTAAATAAATTGAATCGTTATTTAACTTTTTCTTAAGGATAAGAAAAATAAATCCATCTCAGCTAATGCTGTAAACTATATACAGGGAGCCCTTTTTTGCACAGTACTATAATATTAAAGGTTACAATTAACAACAGAGCCCAAATTATTAAATTCAGTTGCTATTTATTTTTTAGATATAATAATCAACACTCAAAAAAACCATGTTAATTGCACATAAGGCAGGGTTTGAATTAACTTCTAAATCTAATTATAAAACAATTACTCCAATTAATTTTTGAAATATAATCATTTACAGAGTTAGTCATAACTGGTTTTCATGACAAATTTATTTAAACATATTAAATAATTAAGACATTACTAACAGGTAAAGTAAATATAATGAATATATTTATTAATATATATTAATGAATACATAATGAATATAATAAATGTATTCAATATAATGAATATATAAGGTAATATAGTGCATATATTTAGTGAAATGCTCCTCTCTAGAGTTCATTTCTCTTGTACATTCTGTGGACAGGAAATAACTTGCCTGAGGTAAATAGGCTATGTGAGATATTATTCTCAAGCTGTTTTCTTGATGTCTTTCTGCGGTTGAGACACTGTAATTGTGTAATCTCCCAACCTGTGTTTCAACCGTGGAAAGACATAAAAAAAAAAAAATAGCTTGAAAACAATTTATGACAGTAACTGTGTAAATGATTATATTTCAAAAATGAATTGGAGTAAGTAATCATTTTCAAATTAGTTTATGCAAAACCTGCCTTATGTGCAATTTACAGGGTTTTTTTTAGTGTTGATTATTATATCTTTAAAAAAAAATAGCAACTGAATTTATTAGTTTGGGCTCTGTTGTTAATTGTAACCTTGTAATTGTATTGATAAATAGTAAATGCATTTATTTTAAGAGAGAGCGACATTTTGTTCAATAAACCACTGTTTAATAAAAGGGTTAGCAATTTAAAAAAAGCAATTTTATGTTTAGTTTTCTCCCCCCTGCTGTACCGTCAAGTACACCCCTAATATATATATATATTTGTGTGTATATATATATATATTGCATGCCATCTAACACTTGCGTACTAAGGTGGTATGTTTTCAAGACGCTGCGTCAAGTTATAAATAGTAAAACTTTTAAAAAGGCATCTTAATTCCCTGCATTCTGTTTCATCCCTTTTGCTCGTCTGCTTGTTTTTGAACATATGAATGCATCTTATGTAGCTGTAGATTTTAAAAAGCACATCAAACATCAAAGACAATGAACATTCCTCATACTGTAGACCATAGCAAGTCAGTGTTGTGTTTTAGAGGTGCACTTCAGGAGGAATGCCTGCTTGTTCTACACTTGCACTTTGAAGTGACGCCTAGTGACATTTGCTCAGCAGCTGAATGAATATCAGAGGTATTTTCGTTGTGGAGATTGCCTTATCTTTGCTGAACACTACTATTTTTAGTCTTGGTGGAACAAGAAAGAAACTCATTTCTTCAATGATAGAAATCTACTCGTCTAGCAGTTCACAACATTTAGAGTAATGGGACTTGGGGAATATGTTACATAACAGAATCATTTTCCTCAACCGAATAAGAATCAGAGCATACGGATATATCCAACATGAGGGTTACATGTAAATGAACAAAATGTACAGCTGATGTAATGACTGTGTCTAGCTCCCTGAGGTACCTTCCTCTCAGCTTTCATTATTAGACATATTCACTTGAGATTGGATGAAAAAGATGAGTTTGAGGGCAGAACAAAAGGTCATTACTGTCATTTCTCCAGCCGCTTGAGACTTTTTAGACTGTAAGCGAATGAACATTCAACTTCAGACCTCTAAAAATAAGCATTTTCTGAATTAATCTGTGCTTATGCAAAAGAGTCTCTTGTTGAACCTTTCACCCATGCAAATAAAACTGACAGACCTAAATGTAAATTTGTTTAAAGGAGATAAAACCGTAGTCCATCGAGGTCATCCGTTTGGGCAGCGTCAAGAGAGTAAGAGCCGTCTACAGCTGTAAAAACACCACTATGACTGACTCAAAGCTTAAACCACTACACTTTTGTGGATGCCGTTGTTTTCATGAGTTCTGAAAGGTCAGCTAAGCTACTTTCCCTGGAGCAGGTGGGATGTCCTACGAGGAGATTATTTGAAGAGGGGGTTTAAACACAGCCACGCCAAGTACTGAAGCGACTGGCTTCACAAGAAAAAATGCATTCTCAACAGAAATGCATTTTTACATGGGATTTTCCCATGCATTTTTTTTATGCTCATTGGATTATATGGGAATAACTCCGTTATTATGGGCATTAATATTTCTGGTTGGAGTGTAGTGGCTGGTGTTTCTTTGCTCATGACTTGCATCTTTGTTTAAACAAACATTTATTTTGTTTATTTATATGAGACCAATTTATTAATCCATAACTGTGTTTATGAGCACAAGTGAGCTAAATACACCTTTTAAAGCTGAAATATGTAATATTGACAACAAGTGGTTAATAGTATGGGATTTAGCGTTAACAAATTCTGGATGAAATTTAAAATAAAATGTCAAAAATATGTAATTTTAGTATTTTAGCTGGATATTGTTATTAATTTTTTTCCCCAGTTCCCCTGTGAAGGTTTTTTTTGTTGTTTTTTTCTGACTGCTTTAGTCACATTTTTTGTGATAAATGAAATTTATTTACTAACTTAAAGGGGTCCTTAATTGTGATTTCACTTTTTTAACTTTAGTTAGTGTGTAATGTTGCTGTTAGGAAACTTACGATGCTCAAAGTTCAATGCAGAGGGAGATATTTTCTTATACAGAAATCACTTTTTAAGGACTACAACAAATGGCTGGTAGGGACTACAACGAGCTTCTTCTCGGGGTTAGTGACATCACAAACCCCAAAATTTACATAAACCCTGCCCCCGAGAACACGCAACAAAGGGGGTGAGGCCATGTTGGGCTGCTTTAGAGAAGAGGAAGAGTTGTTGTAGTTGAGTTTTGTTGCCATGCCGTAATTTTACTCCAGACTGCTTCACAAACGAGGATCAATTCAATGCTGGATTTGCACAAAAGATTAACATGACGGCACATGCTAGTCGATGAGATGAATCAACTCCACAGCAGCTACATAAATTTATCCACTAACCATTCAGAAAGTTGTAACTTCTTCCTGAGTCTCTCCATCAGTGTCTGACTCTGGTTTGAACAATGTAAGGCTGAACATCGTTACTGACAATCGTCATTTTAGCTGCGTGAGATTCTCCAACTTTGTTGTTGTTGAGCAACCGAAGAGTGAGCTGTTAAAAGCTCTGCCCTCTTTTGGAAAGTGGGCCGGGAGCAGCAGTTCATTTGCATTTAAAGGGACACAAAAACGGCATGTTTTTGCTCACACCCCAAATAGGGGCAAATTTATAATGAATGATCTATGGGGTATTTTGAGCTGAAACTTCACAGACACATTCTGGGGACACCAGAGACTTAAATTACATCTTGTGAAAAGGGGCAATATAGGTCCACTTTCATTATGCTACCTTGATTTGGGCATCCTTTCATAGAAAATGCCACCCCATAATGCACCCCACCAGGCTCAGAGAAAAACAAAATCGCAGACGAAACGAGAGAAATGTTAATGATGATAAATATAATTGGTAATGATAATTGTTTTAGCGAAAAATTTGTGTAAAAATTGAATTATTGCCTAATTAAAGTGCTCCACATTACTCACTATGAGGTTCTATGACCATTAAGATGCTCCTTTAGAAGGCAGCTGTCTATGTAGGTGGTAAGAAGCCCACTAGATTTCATAAGAGAGCTTGCATTCCTTCCATCTGCATCAAACAAAAACAGATGCCAAAATGCCCATGAGACAAAATGTGAATTTAAAACACGTAGTCTCCTTTGTTATTTCTCAATGGTTGAGAAATTCAACACTTGAGTTTATAGCAAGAAAACATTTGCCCTCGTGAGTCTACACAAGTGTTCGTACAGGCTGTAGTATAAGAAATACACTCCTCAGCGAAGTCACACTGGGAATATTGCTGTACAGTTCTCCATGTGTCAGTGGAGGAGTATTTGTGACCTCTTGCACATCATGAATTGTTCAGGGCTACAAACATGCAGATCGTTTTAAAGCTGCGGGGGCAGAGCCCGAGTGTGACTGTCTATGTGATATCACTCTGAGCTTCAGAATCTATTCCAGTTGGATACGATCAGCTTATAGGGAGCTATGGGACACATCCAATCAAATCCCAGTGAAGTAGACCCAGGATGTGTAATGAATGGCTCTGTGGGCATCTCTTTCTCAGCCAGTGAACAACCTCCCAGCCTCCTCCCCCCTAGCGAAATGAATCAATGCTGCAGTTTAAAAATAACAAGGAATATTATCCACTTCATGCATTGCTGAGTGAACCGAATGTGTTGAATGCTCTCTGACTGGCTGCGTCGGAGCAGAATGTGTTTCGGCTTTTCTGCACACTGGTCGCAGATCACGATGCAGGGTGTGGTGGGTTTTAAACGTTGCACTGTGGAGGCTGTCCAAACAGCCCCATGATTCTGGCTGTATAACTCATTTCTCTGTGGTGTAATGTTTCTCCATAGGCCGTCATGCTGAGTTAGGTGTTGATGCCAGGATTAGAAAATGGCCTCCTCGAACAGGGCGACCTCACCGTCGTGCGCTTTTCTGGGTTTAATTCCACGGTGGTCCATGCATGCAATTTTAAAGAACTATTTCGGGTTAAGTCCAAGTTAAGCTTAGTAAACAGCATGTGGATTACCACAAACAATAATTTGGGACTTGTCT
>RJVU01035392.1:10318796-10350985 GCA_003731715.1 Anabarilius grahami
GGCAAATATCAAGGTTAAGGTGAAACACTTATTAAGAGCAGCAAGGGCTGATTTAAGAGCAGAAATGTGAAGCTTATAATTTTATAAAAGCAGTTATATCGTTCAAAAGTTTGGGGTCAGTAAGATATTTTTTCCTGAAAGAAATTAATACTTTTATTCAGTGAGAATGCATTAAATTGGTCAAAAGTGACAGTAAAGACATTTATAATGTTACAAAAAAATCTATTTCAAACAAATACGGTTCTTTTGATTTTTCTATTCATTAAAGAATCCTAAATTAAATGTATCATGGTTTCCACAAAAATATTAAGCAGAACAACTGTTTTCAACATTGATAATAATAAGAAATGTTTCTTAGAATATTTTCTGAAGGATCATGTGGCACTGAAGACTGGAGTAATGATCCTTTACACAATCACAGGAATAAAGTACATTTTAAAATGTATTCAAATGGAAAACAATTCTTTTAAACTGTAGTAATATTTAACTGTTTTTTACTGTATTTTTAATCAAATAAATGCTGCGTTGGTGAGCATAAGAGACTTTATATTTCTGACCCTAAACTTTTGAATGGTAGTGTATCTTAACTTTTTATGTTAAAACTTGTGCTGTAAAGTTGTTTTAAATCATATTTTTACCGTCTTCTATGGTTTTAGGGGTTTAGGAATTACATGATCATGGTGAGAAAGTTTTAAAACTGAATATACCTGTAACTTCAAACAAAAAAGAATAGTTAACATTTTTTCACACTAAAATAATGTTAACATGCATATTTGTTTATGTCTTGTGGCTATCATATTGAAACAATTACTATTTTGGTGTTTACTGATTGGCCCCATTCACTACCTTTAAGCCTCACTGTAAGTCAGACCCTTCAAAATCAAATGCTGATGATTGATTTTAACAGCACACAGATGCATTGTGTAGATATGGAAATTAGGCTAAGTCAGTAAAGCTCTCTCTCTCTCTCCATTATATTATTCAGTTCTGTAATGCCCAGGATTTTACCCAGGCATTACACTAAGATTACTGAAGAGAACCAACATTTATGCCTCTAAAGGAAGAAGTGGAAGATTAAAGCTCGGCTAGGATTGTCACATCTCATCCAGCTGTGCTCTCCTAACAGAAAGAGAGAGGTCAGGATATCTAGGTCATAGAGCACCTGCCTTGTTTGAGGGCTCAATTATCCCTCAGAAGGCATCAGACCACAGAGACTTCACCCGACAGGACAAACCCTACATCACTGGGTGAGGTGTATGGAGGCGAACATTACTGACACAAGCTACGGTTTTTGTACCAGCCCCATATTTGATGGCATGAGAGGACAGGATGTAGCAGACAGAAGAAGGGAAAAGGATACGAGAGATGCCGTCACCGCTTCCTGGACGTCTAGTCAGAGAGTGGTCAATGGCCTTTGTGTCCTCCATCTGGCTGGATGTGATTGTAAAAGAGGATGTAAACGTGTGGATGTGTTTGTGTGTGGGGGTTTTCTGGGCACATCCTGCATCCTTTCCCATTATGTCATTTCATTGATCGGCACCTTTTTTTTTTTTAAACTACTGAATTAAAAAGTATTATTTACACTACTTCAATCATGCTTAATTGATCTGACTATGAAATTAAATTCATAGTTATACTATGCATATATTTATGCACAATAAATAGCAGTAAATCAGCTCTTTGGTGTATGCAAGGCGTCAGGCTGTGACAATGGTCACAAATGCGACTAAAAAAATCTTTCAGGAAAGCTTTGTGTGCTGTTTGACCTGATTACCAGTGTTGGTTTTGTTCACTGAAACTATTGAAAATAATTTTCGGTAATTGAAATAACTTTACATTACATAACATTACATTATTATATAATAAATAAAATAAAATATTCTGAAAAAATTACTTTAAAAACAATGAAAATTAGAAATGTTCCCTTGGCTACTAACTGCAATAAATAAAATGAAGTTGAAGTATTTTAAATAATTAAAACTGAATATGAAATCAAATAAATTGGAGCTAAATAAAAATATTTAAAAATAAAATTAATAAAAAGGACAAAAGCTCATAATAACGTTACTACAGTTAAAATGAAAACATAAAATATACATATTTTTTTTTAATAATTTAAAATATGAATAATACTGTAATAGTAAGTAATACTAAAATAAAACTGGATCCTACTAGAATGTGCATGAGTGTTTTCTGTATGTGAGTAGAGATGTCCTGATTTGTGATTAAATGACTCTGAATGAACTGATTCTTTTGAATGAATCAGTCAAAAAGATTCAACTTGCTCAATCAGTGAATCATCCAGAGCCATTATTGAGTTGACAACTGACTCGCTCACTGAACTGTGATTTGTTTTTCACTTGTGTCTGATTGTAAATGAACCGAGAATCGTTACAGAGATGTATATTTTAGATTTGTTAAAAATGACATAGTTCTATTTAGTCTCTGGTTAACAAAAATGCTGATTCACAACAGTTATGTTGTATACATTTAATAATGTATTGAGGAACAAAAAGTGGTTGTTAAAGAGGGTTATTTTTAGAAACAACACCAATATTTCTTACAGTAGAAATCTTTGTTATACTGTCCTTCTCACTTTTTACCACAATACGCTGATAGTTACTCTCTCAGATTTGCAGCCCTGTCTGTTGTATTACTAGCCTTGTTCTGTGTTAGACGGGTGAATTCTCAAGAGCCTTGGCCCAAAATACAATCATCAAAGATTCATAAAAATTATCCCTAGCAATCAGATGGCCATTAAAATTTCAGTGCCCTGAATATATGCTCTTTCAGAAAAAAACAACAACGTTTTTGATATTTGTATGGACACAATATTACCACTGACACAATAGTTGTTTATGAATAGTGTTCAATCGCTTGTTCATGGTGAACCCAATGCTTTTAACCAACCAGCTTTTCCTAGAGAGTTAACCTGTAACCTTTTAAAGTGGTAGAGAAAGTATTTATAGGTCACGTTCTATGCAAATAGAGCAAGTGTTTTTCTTCCTCTGTGAACCTACCGAATGAACCCCATTACTAGATTCATTTAAATACATTTTCTTGATGTTGGACAAAAACGATGAGACACAAACTTCTAAAAATAGTATGAACTTCAAAGTTGACCTTTTTGATTTAGCATGTTTATTAGCGACTACGTGAACTTAGTGAGCCCCTTTGGCCTTCACTTTAAAGCAGTCAGCTGTTATTCATAACACAGAACGGAGACTACTTGTCAGCCTACACAATCATCTGTGGTGGGACGCTTTTACATCAGTGATGTTTGTTGTGAGAGTGAAACTAAAAATGGCTGGTAACATATCCGTTCACAGCTCACAGGGATGCGAAGAATGTGTGCTGTCAGGGTGGAGGGGTTGGCCGCTGGGCTCGACTGTTAATTGAGTTTTGTGAATCTTTAGAAGAGTTCAGCGGTACCAATACCATGTGTAGTTTAGGCCATGAAATGTCAGTGGCCGATGTTCCAGTTGTTAATTCAACATAAAACTGATGTTTGTCTCTTGTCTTCTCCTTGCAGGCTACATCAGCACCTTGGCAGTCATCCTCAAGACGACGAACACTAAACCGTGGGTCAATGAGTTCGAATGTAAGGCCAAGTAATTTCCTCTCCAGCGGTCTTTAGCTGCTGATTCTAACATTAAACACACATTTGAAGTGCTCACAAGATCTTTCGTTTTGTCTTCCCATGCAGCAATCGAGCTATCCTGCATGATAGAGTCGATCACCACTTCTAGTCCCAGAATAGAATGGAAGAAGATTAAGAATGGAGAGCCCAGTTATGTATATTTTGAAAAAAAAATAGCAGGTAAACTATACAACACTCTTCTGAACACTATGCCATACAACACACTGATATGTAATATTTTACAGTAAGGTTCAAGTTGCCAAAATTCAGCTAATGCAATAGTTAACATGAAATAATTTGATAATTCTACATGCACAAGGGCTACCGTTCAAAAGTTTGGGATCGGTAAGATATTTTTAATGCTTAAGTCTCTGATACACAAAGAAACATAACAAAAACAGTACAAACAGTAATATTGTGAAATATTATTATAATTTAAAATAACTGTTTTAGGGCTGCCCTCGACTAAAGATTTTTCTAGTCGACCAGTAGTCGTTCATTTAAGCTATTAGTCGACTAATCGCACATTTATATTAATAAGCCATAAATCATAATAATGAGCCTTTAATCTTCTATGTAATTAGCCTAATCAGCGCTCAAACTCGCATAAAGCTTGCCTCAGCGCACTGGGAAACATAACGATTATGTGTCATGAAAAAACGGCAAGGAAACTTTCTAAACATTTCAATAATTTACTGATAATGTTTTCTCTGTTTTCGGCTGCAGAGATTAAGTCAACGATGCTGACTCGTCATCTCCACAGTAGTGGACGCGCATATATGCAAGTTTCATATGGATTGCATAATCTGAGAATATTTATTTTCCTTTTGATTTGGCTCGGTTCATGTTTGTTACGTGCTCAAGTTCACTAAGACCGAGAGCAGAAATCGCATCCTGATTGCTTTCATTGTTTTATAAAAGCACAACGTTTTGCTGTTATTGTGAGTTTACATAAATAAAAGTAGACCCGTTACATTTTGCATTACTCTTATCTATACATTACTCTTAATTTAAATGCAGTGATCGCAAGCTATGTGTGTAGAGTGTGTTTACTGCATATTATTTGGATATGCGCCAAAAAATAACGCACATTTATCTAGGACTAGGCTAACATTAGAGCGAACGGACCTTTAAAGTTGCTACTACTTACATGTTTCAAGTGATAAGCCATATTTGAGGTCGATGAATCATAGGCGAATGTTTGGATTTCCTGCCGTTAACGATCTCTCCCTCAAGGAATGCGTGACCTTGGCACTTCCTGTGGAGTTTTTTTTTTTTTTTTTTCTGCAACTAACCCACTAATAAAATCTTGGTCGACCAAGCCTCTTCAAGTCGACTAACGGTTATTCGACTATTAGGGGGCAGCCCTAAACTGTTTTCTATTTTAATATATTGAAAAATTTATTCTGTAATGGCAAAGCTGAATTTTCAGGATCATTACTCCAGTCCTCTCTGTCACATGATCCTTCAGAAATCATTCTAACATGCTGATTTGGTAATCAAGAAACATTTCTCATCATTATCAATGTTGAAAACAGTTGTGCTGCTTAATATTTTTGTGAAAACTGTGATACATTTTTTTTTTAAGGATTTTTAAACATTTATTTGAAAATAGAAATATTATTTAAGATGATCAATGTCTTTACTGTCACTTTTGATCAATTTAATCTGTGCTTACAGAATAAATGCATTACTTTCTTTCCAAAAAGAAAAATCTTAAATGTGCAATGTGTAAATTTTAGGAGGATCTATTGACAGAAATGCAATGTAATATACATAACTATGTTTTCAGTGGTTTATAAAGACCTTACATGATGAACCGTTATGTTTTTATTACCTTAGAATGAGCCATTTCTATCTACATACACCACGGGTCTCCTTACATGTTAAGTCGCATTTTGCACCGCCATGTTTCTACAGTAGCCCTAAACGGACAAACTACTCTACAGAGCGTGTTTGCTTGACTGGCTACTGTCTGCTGTCTCAGACGACGACATCTTTGTCCAGTGTTGGCCACCATAGCATCTCTATTTTGCAATTCGCAACCTCACCCCTAGATGCCGCTAAAATTTACACACTGCACCTTTAATGCCCCCAAACTTTTAAAAGTAAGTGTATGCCATTACATTTCAATTAAATATAAATTAGCAGTACTATAAATAAATATGAATGAACATTAAACAATTATATATTTATACATAACACAGATTAATGTTGTAAAAAACATGGTAACAAATAATTTACCATAATTTGGCAAACAATTTTATAACAAATTTCAATTTGTTTACATTTATAGTACAGTTAGCATTAACAGATTACTTGAACAAACAATGAACAATACCTTAACAGCATTTATTAATATAGGTTAATTTCTACATATGCTTGCTAATACATTTTAACACTTCAAATTATATATAAATTAACAAAGTAAAATATTATGAACAAACACCATTTAACAATGAATAATATAGTATTTATTTTATATTATGTACAATATGTTATATATTAGCTATGTTATTCTTATTATTATAAATTAACTTTAACCTAGATTAATAAATGCTGTAAAGCTATTGTTCATTGTTAGTTCAAGTTTGCTATTGTACCAACTGTTAAAGTGTTACTGTAAATGTTACCTAATTTATTTTATGAAACCTAATATGTCAACCAATGATGAATTAATGAACTGAAAGGTATTGTCAAGTGTTTCTTCACATACCATAAGCATTTAGTAGGAATTTGGGCTTGGAGTATATTTTAAGTCCCACATTTTATAAAACATCATATTACATGTACAGGAACAGATTTCAGTCCACCTATTTCAACCATCTGTGTACCTTCTCTCGTTTTCATTTTCTCCAGGTGACCTGGAAAAGAGAGCGAAAATTCGAGAACCCGCAACCTTAGTCATTCTCAACGCAACAAGATCTGATACTGCTGATTACCGCTGTGAAGTCACTGCCCCCAATGACCAAAAATCCTTTGATGAGATTTTGATATCACTTATTGTTAGAGGTTAGTGGTTCCACTCAAATAATTCTACATCTATTGATTCTAGTCCTCTAATTGTTTGACAGCTCCACAGTATTATGCCTTGTGCTGAAATGGCTACTTTGTGTAGATACTTTTGAGAGTAATTTTGAATCTGTTGTAGACGTAGCATTGTTAGTACTTCCCAACTGCTTCGATGTAACATGAGACAGAGCGGCGAGCCAACGCACCCACCCTTGGCGCACATTTGAGGATGCTTGCTGCTTTAACCCTACAGGGCGTGTCCAGGGCTATATGAGGAAACCTCTGAAACTGCATCTGAGGTTAATCAGGGATCTAAAAAGGGAAAGAGCAGCATGTTCAGTTAGCCAGGATGTGTGCAGTCAGAGTCACTATATGGTGAATGTGTGTGAGGATGCTATTGTGCAGTTACGTTAAGATGATTCTCTTGTGTGTCATGCAGTGAAGCCCGTCGTGCCCAGATGCTCTGTACCCCAGTCCGTCCCGGTGGGCAAACCAGCAGAACTGCATTGTGTGGAGGATGAGGGCTACCCGAAGTCCCAATACCAGTGGTTCCGTAACAAGGAGGAAATCCCAGAAGACCCCAAGAGCAGCCCAAAGTTCTTAAACTCCACTTACACCCTGGACGGAGAGATGGGCACTCTGGTGAGTTCGGAAAAAGAGGCAATGGGGTAGGCGTAGGGATATTTTTGGGGAGCCAGTTGATGTGCGATGGGTTCAGCCATGAGGGGAATCTGCTGCCCTCATTTGCACATTCCAGAGTGCCATTCTCCGCCATTTGTACTCGGTGCCCTCGTCAACCTTCACACCACTTTTTAAAGTTTGGCCTGCACTGCAGTACAGCCTATTCCCCCTAAGGAGACAGCGTCTGAAGGCCCGACTGGGTCCTTTAAGATCTGCCAGAACCTTGTTTGACACCTCTGCCTTACTTTTATAATGTCACACCAGATGCTTCCAGGTTTCACACTGATTTTTGTTTTTGTCTTTTGATGAGAGGATCCTTAAATTTTGTTAATATTTCATCGTCAAATTAATTAATTTTAATCCGTTTTTGGCATCTCATTTTAGGTGATGAAAATAACATTTTAATTGATGCAAGAGTTGAAAATGAAACCAAATATTCAAACCATTTAGTACATTAAACATGCATTTTTTTCTTCTTTAAAAAACATTGTTAGTTCATTGTTAATATCCTGCCATGCATTTTTTTTAAAGTGTGTTTTAAATAAAAACGTGTAATTATTACAATTTTATTAATTTATTTGATCAAAACTACCGTGAAACAGTAATATTGTGAAATGTTAAAGTCCCCCTGTGGTGAAAATCAAGTTTTTAATGTTGTTTATATGTCTATGTGGTGTTTTTAATATGCTTTAAGACAAACCATGTGCCATTGCTGAGTATTTTCTGTTTAAAAACTGCAGTGATCTAAAGTCAGTTTCAAAAATGCAGTTCGAAATCGCTAGTGATTCTGACGTCACAAACTACCTTGTAACCAATCACGTCAACGTGCCGGCGGGCTTTAGCATATCATTAACCATGAACGCTCTGAAGCAAGGGAGTATCAAGAGAATCCTGGTATATTTTTCTGTTGATATGAAAAATCAGGTAGATAATCAGGTGCTAATTAATATATTCATAGATCTGCGTATATTAAATGAAGCAAGGGTGTGGAGTTACATTCAGGCTATTTTAAGGCATGAAGACAATTTTTTTTAACAGGAAAAAAAGTTTAAATATGTAACTTTGGTAATCAAAGATGAGTTTTAAGAGATAAAATGATTGAATACAGGGGGACTTTAATACAATTGAAACATTTATTATTATCAATGTTGAAAACAGTTATGCTGCTTACTATTTTTGTGGAAACCATGATACATTTAATTTAGGATTCTTTAATGAATAGAAAGTTCAAAAGAACAGCATATTTTTGAAATACGAATTTATTATAAATGTCTTTTACTGTCAATTTTGATCAGTTCACTGTGTCCTTGCAGAATAAAAGTATACATTTCTTAAAAAATAAAAAAAAGTCTTACTGGCCCCAAACATTTGAAAAGCACTGTAGGTCATTATGCAAAATGATTTGACAACTTAAATCACTGTAATTTATCGTCTTCAGAAATTCAGTGCGGTCAGGAAGGAGGATGCGGGAGAGTACTACTGCAGAGCCAAGAATGAGGCTGGGTTCTCTGAATGTGGACCGCAGATGATGGAAGTTTGTACGTATTTAAATTGCCTTTTCACATGTGACAAGACATTCCCTCAAATCCATGATCTCATACTTTGCCTTTTTTTTTTCTCTAGATGATATAAACATTGCTGGCATCATCCTGGGTGTAGTGGTTGTGGTGACAGTCCTTTTGTGTATAACAGTGGGCATCTTCTGTGCCTATAAACGAGGCTACTTCACCAGCCAGAAGCAGACGGGAAACAAGTAAGCACACGACTTTGACAGTGACTTCCGTCTGAGTCACACTCTGTCCCAGAGCAGTTTTGACTGCCTCATAGCTTTTTTTTCTCCATTTCGTCACCAAAGGAGCTCCTGAATGTTCCCAGCTCAGCCTTTACATCACATGTAGTTTGTTCAGATATATGAAATAAAATTTAGTTTTAATATAATAAAGTGGTGACTGACTGCCTAATATGTTTTTAGATGTAAAACATTCAGTCTGTTTGTTTTTTTTCCCCCCTCAGCTACAAAGCTCCAGCAAAAGGAGATGGAGTGGACTATGTCAGAACAGAGGATGAGGTAGGGGAAAACAAGATTGTATTTTTTTTATAAAGGATTTCTAAAGCTTAAGAAATTCTAGCAGTATAAGACAGGGAATCAGTTAAACCTCTTTTACTCAATCGTCTCTCTTTCAGGGGGATTTCCGACACAAATCCTCATTTGTCATCTGAGAGGAGGAAGATGGGTGATGGAAGAGATTCAGAATTACATTAAAAGTTATTGGCGCTATTATACCTCGCAGACACAAATCCCCAAATGAGGACACAGATGTCGGAGCTGCCATGGCACGTGCCTTGCTTTTTGGCACGTCTGCAACGAAATAATTTGTATTTGCCAAAGGTGACACATAATCATGTCTGATCACTGTTTAAAGACACAAGATGTTTTTTGTTTCTTTAATTCAACTTTTACAACCCCTTTTTACAGCTGACTAAAATTTTGCCTGTTGGCAGAACCCGATATACAGCAAGAAAATGTTTTCCTCTAACTCTTCTGTCATTTTTAAAACATTTGTTTTGTACTAGTTCAATTTGTCAGACTATTTTTGATGGAATATATTTTAAAATGCCTATAGAAAAAAAAGTTTTACTTTTTTAAATATTTGTAAAATACTAACATAGAAGCCAGTAGTTTTTTTTTTTGTTGTTGTTTTTTTTGACTAACTTGGTGGTGAGAGAAACCATTCCCACCTACTTCACATCCTTGGTTTTAGTCATTCGACATGCAAATAATGTACCAGACCACTTGACGTGCGGATGTTTTGTTTCGTTTCAAATCCTTTCAATAGCATATCCAGCGACACCGGCTTCAATCAAAGGTCTTATGTACTTACTATACTGCTGGGATTTCATGTTAATAGTGAAAGGACGTTCCATGTTCATGTTTGTAGATAGTCTTAGACAGTGTGTATCTTTGAAAAAACACCAGCAAAAATGCTGGAGAATATTTTGAAAGACCAGTGCTGCGTATTCTTGATTTTAAGTGTCCTTCTATGCTAGCTGTTTATTTTGTATATAGTGAATATACTGTCTAGGTTTTATTATTATTTTTTTAATTATTTTATTATTTTTTCCTCCCTCCCTCTCTCTCTCTCTCTCTCTCTGTCTCTCTCTCTCTGTCTCTTCTTTTTCTTATTTGAGTGAGAAATGCTCTCCATGTTACGTTTTAACATAACAGGGTTTGTATGTTGGCTAACTGGTTGTATATAGATCCACTGTGAGCTACACTGTGCATAAGAAGTTTTTGGTTTAACCAAACATTGAATGAGGCAAATATGACACTCTTTCCATGAAAAAAAAAAAAAAAGGTCATGGTAGAGAGGGGATCTGCCTTATTAAATACATTATAAAAATGCCTGGAACCATGTAAACTTACCTTTCTTCCTTAGCAGCGATTTGGACTATTCTCACATAATAATGTTAAAGAGTACAATCAGCTGAAACTGAATGCTTTTGTTAATATTTTATGAGTAAAAACTTTTTTTTTTTTATCCTGCCACATGTTCAGAAATCTTCAGCTAACTTCTGAAAAGAATCATAAATCATTCCTCTTAAGTGCCTTCCTGTGTAGACAGTGACAATAATGCAGTTTTCAATCACTAAATGCTGTAGCAGTTAATTGGAATATGCAGAACAATTTTTCTAATTCACTTCTTCTTTATCACTCTTAAACCAGGTCAATATTCAGAAAAGAACAGGTGTTTGAGAGGAATGATAATGTTCTGCGCTCACCCACTGTTTTGGTCACACATATCTAATATTATAAAAAAAATCTTGTAAATAGACCTGTTGTTGTGAATTAATTTTGGGGAATTTTTTTTCTTTTTTTTGGTTATTGACGTAGATATTCTATTATGTATTAGTGCCTAAAAGTAGATTGAAATAATGTTTCAGGAGGACAGAGCACTAGTGTTATTTCAGCAGATGGAATCAAGAGTTTTATAGTTTCACTAGATATAATTGATTTTATATAGAAAGATAGAAAGCGAGGTAAATTTTGAGTCACAGCCCAATTCAGTCCTATATACCTACATATGGAGTACTGTGAGGGGAATAGAAAATAAAGTATTTTGTGGGTTTGAAAAAAAAAAAGCAGGGAGAGCTGTACCAAATACTGACTGCCAAAAGAGCATTTTTTTCCAATTCCAGTATTATTCTGCTCCCAGATCTTTCTTTTCTTTTTTCTTTTTTTTTTAAATTTTGTTTGTAACTCTTGAATAAGATTTTTTGGAGGCTGAGTTCAGATGTTTTTTAGTTTCTCTGGAGTTTGTGGTTGTTTTGAGACAGCTGGAATTTTAAATGAAACATATTTCATTCACTGAATTCATGTCCCATTGGTTTGGGACTGGTACAAATCCTGTGTGAATTCTTGAACAGTATGTTTGTGATTAATAAAACTCACTTCTTAAATTCAGTATGTTGTTTTCATTTTAAAATAAATTCATTGTTTTCTAAAATAGATGATGGTTGTAAGGGGTAACTGAGACAGAGCATACATCATGTTGAGTGAATTCACTTTAATAATAAATAATGACAAGTTAAATTTGACATTAATTATAGATTAATATTTTTTTGTTGTTGTTGCTCCTGTTGAGTTTCATTGTTGAATATAAATGGAAAACAAAAAAGTTCTCATTTCAAAGTTTTACACTTGAAAATAAGACATGAAAAAAGACTGTAGTAATTTATAGTAAATACTATAGTGTTTTTGAACCATACTATAGTAAATTGTAGTATACTGCATGTATATATTATAGTATTTACAACACTTAATGAATACTGCAGCATACTGTAACTGTGAACTGATAAACTGTAATAAAATACTGTAGTATACTTTAGTTTTTACTACAGTAAACTGTAGTGTATTGTAGTACTATAATATACCCTAGTTGTAGAAAACTACAGAGTACAGTATTGGGTAAAGTAATTTGTTTATAGTAGGCCTACCATAGTTGTTATATTACCACAGCAAATAGAATTACCACAACACATTAATTCAAGTACTTTACTATAGTGTGGTTCAAAAACACTAAATTCACTATAAATTACTATAGTATTTTTTTTTCATGTGGGAGCAGGCTAATAAATACCCTTTTTTTTTACATAGAGGGAATCACCTGGAGCTGACTTCGGTAAAGTTGGTTTTATATTCGCACATTCGCACATCCGTATTCAATAGCTTGTTAATCACACTACATTGGACATTCAGTGGACATTCACAAGTAAATATGCCATTAAAACAATACTTGCCTATTTTGATCGACTGTGAAAAATGTTGTAAGTTGACAATCGTTGGTTGTCAATATCATGTTGCTGCTTAAAATTCGCAAACATTAATTTATTGCACATTTATTGGAAAGTCTTAATTTATCAGAAGTCCGAATGTGCGAATATAAAACCAACTTTACCGAAGTCTGGAGCTGCCATATCCTGCCGAGATCACATGACCAGCAGAATACGTCTCATTATCTACCACATTTAATTTATTTGAGATACCGATATTAATATTGCCGATAACAGTCGTGATAATACTTGGTTTCAAATCAAAAGGACGTTTCTCCCGTCCACAAAAGGCTTCCATTTAGAAATGTTTCTGAAACTGGCCGCACTTACTCCCCTTTACCGCGTAGTCTTGTCCGTGTCGGACACAATCCACTTGTTACACCCAACAGCCGCCTCAGACAGGATTTGGAGAAGGTAACCTGATTAACGAGTTAGTCCGAGCCAGCAGCTCTGCTGAAGGGCAGTGACTGAGGGCTTCTTCACCTCTGATCGACTGACCTCTCTGGATTAGTCTAATGGTTGTTTGGGCAGTGAACAGCTCTGGACCAACGTGAAGTGCTCTTCAAAGTTTGGTAAACAGCGCACTCTTCTGGTGCAGAAAGGAGCATTTTTTTATTGTTTGCTGTATGACCGTGGACCCTGATTACAGTATTTCAGTGCGTGTGATCATGTGCATTGAGTGAACATCATGGGTATTGTAGTTCTAGACTAAATGTGAGCATGCATTTACTCATCTCACTCGCACAAAAACAGATTCAGTATTCCTCAAAATGAAAACAGTGAAATGCAAACTCAGAATATTACGCAAACCTGCACTAATTAAATATGTTAAATAAACAAATATACTTTATGTATTTAATTTCACTTTATTAACCAGTGTCTTTGCTGCTGACCTTCGATGATGCTGAAGAGAGCTGAACTTTCTGAAATGTGCCCCTACTGTTCAGGTGTGAATTTGCATTTCCTCCAGCCTGAGGCTTGTTCATTTCACTTGAAAGGGCCTTTACATTTGCCATAAATAGAATAATAAAAAAAAAACTTTGTTATTGAAAACAAACAAACAAACAAGCAAGCCCAGCCCAGGTGAGAAAAACTAAAGCAAAAGTAACGTAATGCATTACTTTCCATAAAAAGTAACTAAGTAATTCAATTAGTTACTATTTTAGGGAGTAATGCAATATTTTAATGCATTACTTTTAAAAGTAACTTTCCCCAGCACTGTATAGCTGCTTCAGATTATTCATAAATCCTATGATCCATGGTGAATTATGAAGTTACATGTGTGCAGATGCAAGTAGGTTGCATTGGCCATGATGAGATTTGCTGATATATTTAGGATATATATGAAGACTTCAGATGCAAAAGCCTCTAAGTGCCATCTGAAATTTTCTTCTAAAATGAGCATTTTTATCAAGCTTGTATGGTGATGTTCAGTTATTTCACTTTAATGGCAATGAAAAGTACCTATTAATTGCTATTAAAGTGAAATTACTGAACATAAACATAGGAGCTAGAAAAAAATGCTCATTTTAGAAGAAAATTTCAGATGGCACTTAGAGGCTTTTGCATCTGAAGTCTTCATATATATTTAAAATTTGTGATATAAATACATTTACACAGGAATTAATGATGAAAAACAGTAAATTATAAATTTATATATAATATATATACACAAATTACTACTAGCTATAATATATGTAATATAAATACATTTACACAGGAATCAATGATGAAAAACAGTAAATTATAAATTGTCATTATACAGGCTATGACAGAAATAATTTCTTAAAATCTTATGAAGTCTAACCCTAACTCAATGCGCTTTATTTATTTAACTGTCTACAAAATACTTATTGTTTAGATGACATGCATGAACTACCCACTATTAACAAAATGATTGAGATTATTATTATTATTACTTTTTGACAATTTCGAGTCATGTTTCACCCTCTCAGCTGCAGTTCTTACAGCAGGGGAAGACATGGACATTTAATAAAAAAATAAAATAAAATAAAATGACTAGACAGCATATGCCCTAATTGTAGATGATGATGGTGTGTGTGTGTGTGTGTGTGTATGTGTACTTGTTTTGACTATACTTCTGAGNTTTTTCATACTTGATTATGGTAAATGACCTTAATAAGCCCATGTGACATATGCATTCACTTGTTTTATTTTAAACTAGCAAAACAGTTGATAGCATAGCACTGCTATTCAAACTATTACACATTGTTTTTTTGTTTTGTTTTTGTAATTGAAATAAAGCTGAAATAAAATAAAATATAAATTTTAGATGGAAAACTTTAAAAAAAATAAATTTAGAAATTGAAATAATTGGAAGCTGAAGTACTAAAGCTAAATAAAAATATTTAAAAAATAATTAAAATGGCAAAAGCACATTACAAAATTACTAAAATTTAAACTGAAATTAAAATAAAAAATATATACAAAATAAAAGCTAGTTAAAGATATTAATAAATGAATTGATAACCCTATTGAAAATGCTCAGCCATGTAAAAGAGATTATCACAGAGATAGACTTTTTTAATATAAGATGACCATAATATGAAGAAGTTTACATTCACTTGGTTCTTGGATGCTGAAAATGTTTAGATACTATAACTGTAATTTATATTTGTCCAGTTTAATCTGCAGTAATTGTATTAGTTAGGCTGGCTAATCAATATTGAAGTGTTTCTTTAAACATAAAACTTACGTTTGGGTGTTGGGTTGAGTTTGATAGGGTCACTTCCCCTAGTCCTTCATCATAGAGCCAAATAGAGATTGTTTTTTCTATTGGTATGTATTAAATAATAGCAAATACAAACATAATGACTCACAGAATAAAAAATCCAATCTTAGAATAGCTATACCAATTTCTGTTTTTCTATGTAATACCTGTGTTGTATGGGCAGGATGGGCTGTGCAGACCTTATGTTATAGCTTGCTCTGTGTGGACATCACCGCCACCGTGGAAGAAAACGGCAGCTCATGGCACCAGGCCTACACAAACTCGGGCACCAGCCCCCTTCCAGCACCACCCGAACACTTGTGCAAGGCCTGCGGAGGCCAGTATGATGTCGCAAGAACGGTAAATCAGGTTACATCAACTCAAATTTCTCAAATTCTGCTGTTAGAGCAAAAAAAAAGACACAATTCTAATTAGATTTGAGCATTTTTGCTGATTTCAGTCTATTATTCTCACACATGTTATTTTTGCATTTCTTAAGCATGTCTGCGTGGATTGCAAAAACAACTTCTGCAGCCGCTGCTTGGTGCAGATGGATCTCCGGCCGCGGATGTGCCACACCTGTCAGCGGCTCCACTGCACCTTCTTTGAACGGGCAGAGTTGATGAGGCTGAAGGTGAAGGACCTCCGTGACTATCTCCACCTGCACGAAACCCCCACGCAGATGTGCCGAGAGAAGGAGGAGCTGGTGGAGCTGGTGCTGGCTCAACAGGCTCCCAGGGGCAGCGGCAGCGGCAGCGCCGAATCCCATTCACAGCCATCTGCGTCTCTGCCTTCTCTTCCACTTGCAGAATCTGAACCCCTCACAGAGGAGGAGGATGAGGATGAAGAGGAGGATGATGAGGAGGAGGAGGAAGAAGGAGAAGGAGATGGAGAAGAGGGTGAGGAAGATGATGAAGATGATGAGGAAGAGGTATATGAAACAACTATTTCTGTTATGTCATCACTGTATTTCTGAATGTATTAGTACCCTCTCAACGCGATGTAATCATGTTTTATGTTTGCCATTGACAACCGCATTTACTTACAGGCAGTGCTGGGCAGTAACTGATTACATGTCATTTGGATTACGTAATCAGATTCCAAAAATTAAGTATTTGTAATTAGATTATATTACATTTTAAAATACTTGTAATCAGACTACAGTTATTTTTTATTACATGTTATTCCCATAATGGCAGTAAGTTATTCATCGTTGATTCTCCCCACTATTTTTTATATTTTAAATATTTAATACACTTCATGTTGTTGGTAAAGAATGGAATGTATTTTCTTTTTCTTTGCATTTTTATATCAATATGGTAAAAGATTACCCTATTCAAATCAATGTGATAAATAAATCAAAAGTAATCTAAAAGTAATCCAAAAGTAGTCAGATTACATTACCTTAAATGTGTAATGTAACGGATTACGTTACTAACTAAAATTTTTGCGAAGAACACAAAATTGACGGAAGCAGCTCTGGTGGAGAACAGTGACTGGATCTAAAACCTTCAGATGAAACACAGACGCAGCTCATATCTCTGTCACGATAAGTTACCGAAATTACACATGAAAACCCGCAGCACACAGTAGACACATGTTTGTGCAGTGCAGAAAGGCTCTAGCTGTGTGTGAATGTAACTGTATTACGGACTCAAATACAGGACTGACAACTGAATTCTGTTGCTGTGTGAACGTGTTATTAGTCCACAGACAGCGAGGAGACGCTGGTGCACAGCAGAAGAGCTTCCCTGTCTGACCTGAGCAGGGTAGAGGACATCGAGGGCCTCAGTGTGCGGCAGCTGAAAGAGATTCTGGCACGTAACTTTGTGAACTATCAGGGCTGCTGTGAGAAATGGGAGCTAATGGAGAAGGTCACCCACCTCTTTAATGATCAGAAAGACCTTCACAACTTGGGTACGTCTGTCTGCATGAACAACCTGAAACTATAATGGTGTTGGTGTAGCCTAATGCTTAAAAGGATAGTTCACCCTAAAATGAAGTTCTTCAAGTTGCTTCAAACCGGTTTGATTTTTTTTCTTCTGCTGAACACAAAAGAAGATATTTTGTACGGAGCCCCGAACATGACATGCAGGAAAAAAATAGTAGGCTAAATCGTGCGCACGATTTATTAATTTATTCTCTCGATTTACTAAAACGTGCGCACGATTTAGTAAATTGAGGGAACAAATTAGTAAGTTGTGAGCACAATAAAAAAAAATTCTTGCTTGTCATGTGCGGGGCTCCGTAATTTTGAAGAATATGGGTAACCAAACAGTTGATGAACCCAATTGACTTCCATAGTATGGAGGGAAAAAACTATGGAAGTCAAATGTTTAATTGCAGACATTCTTCAAAATATCTTCTTTTGTGTTCAGCAGAAGAGAGAAATTCATACAGGTTTGGAACAACTTGAAGGTGAGTAAATGATGACAGAATTTTCATTTTTGGGTGAACTATCCCTTTAAAGACCTTGCAGTTATAATGGTATTTGAAAATGCATTCACATCTTTTACAAAAATATTATTGGTTATTGTTTAACTTGTGAGTTATACATGTTAATTTTTTATTTTTATTACAATTTAGCAGAGATATTCTGTATATTCTGTTTTAATGGATAACTAATATGAGAGCATAAGATTGGAAGTTTAGAGTTTTTGTTTTTTTTTGAAAGATATTAATACTTTATTCATCAAGGATGCATTAAATTGATCAAAAGTGATGTTACAAAATGTTACTAAATATTTCTGTCAAATAAATGTTTTCTATTCATTAAGGAATCCTGAAAATATTTATCATAGTTTCCACAACAGTATTAAGCAGCACAGCTGTTTTCAACATTAATAATAATAAGAAAAGATTCTTGAGCAACAAATCAGCATATTAGAATGATTTCTGAAGGATCATGTGACACTGAAGACTGGAGTAATGATGCTGAAAATTCAGCTTTGCCATCACAGGAATAAATTACATTTTAAAATTAAAATATAAAAAAGTCATTTTAAATTGTAATAGTATGTCACAATACTGCTGATTGCTGGTTTGATTTTTGATCAAATAAATGCAGCCTTTGCGAGAATGAGAATTATTTTTAAAAAATCTTACAGATCCCAAACTTTTGAACAGTAGTGTAACTTAAACCACCACAGTCTATTTATTGTTGTTCATCAAATGTACTGAAATTGACATCTTTGCACTTTTTTATTTTCAGTGTCAAATACAAAAACAGAAGCAGGTATGTTTTATGGATACCGTGGCGATTAGCCCCAAAATGTTATATCAAAAATACAGTTCCTGAATTTGTGTTTGATAATAATATTTTTAAACGTTGAATCTCTAACCGTTGTTCCAGCTGATCCTGCTGAGCCCAGCGGCCAGGAGGAGAACCTGTGTAAGATCTGCATGGACTCCCCCATTGACTGCGTGCTGCTGGAGTGCGGCCACATGGTCACGTGCAGCAAATGCGGGAAACGTATGAACGAGTGTCCCATCTGCCGACAGTACGTGGTTCGAGCCGTGCACGTCTTCAGATCGTGAAATTCGGGTGCAAAGAGAAAGACTGCCAACTACAGGTTGTTGCTTTTTCACACATTGAGCAACATTTTGTCAATGTTTTCTCATAGAGTTCCATTTTGCTGCTTTGTTTGTAAGTTTACATGATTAAATGCACTTATTTGTTTTTTCATTGCAACAGTGCTATGTTGTGGCTTTGGAGTTGTGTTTACATTTGTTGACTTCTGCACTTTTTAATTATTAGTCTTTTTTCTTTATATCCATCCTACAACATTTGCATCACTTTAAATGTGTAAATAATAAGCAAACAAAATGAAAGGTTAATGAATGTTCATTAGAGGTTAAGACAACAATTATAAGAGCCTCAAGAAGTGTGTCTGCTATCTGTGTAAACAACACTGTATTTAAATGGGTGAAATAAGCTTGGAAATTTCTGGGACTTTGAATTTAATTTGGAGCACGGATTCTCATGTTGTTTCTGTGTTTAAGTCTGTACAGTAGTTCACCATTACAGTTAAATCACCACTATAATGTGACCACTTCAGGGGTCATTCCACTCTTGGTTAAATTTTCACACAGTACCAATACTGGTACTCGTTTCTAGTGAGTAGGTGCTATTTTCCAGACTCTGTGCACTTCTAGATCACAGACTATCCCACTGTCTCATACTTTGGTCTTGACTCCATATCTTGGGCAGAACCAGTTTCTTCCAAACTGCCGAGAGACATTTTTCTGGCTTGACATTTTCTTCAGTACATTCTTCTTCTTTTTTTATTACACCGGTGGCTAGTTCTCCACCATTACTAGTAATACTAACAAGTCAGTGTTGGTCACAAGGTGCTCATTACTGCCTACATTTATTGTTGTATGATAAAGTGTGTTAACCTAATAAAACATTTTCACAGAGCGAAAAATGTCAATCATAACTGTACATTTTTTCAAAAAATCTTTAAATCCATAATTTTTAAACTTGAATACATTTATGGAGGTACAATGTTTTGATTATTCATATGAAGTATGGTTAAAATTGCAAGTTAATGAATGTATCATAATTATGATTATATAGGAATGTTTTGTTTGAAATCTTTCTTGCCGATTAGCTGAGGAAACTGATGCATATCCTTGATTCCTTCCTTTTCTGGGCTGGATGTAGATGACACTGAGATCTTTCTCAACCATCTAGGCCATCTCTTAAACACAGATGAGATATCTGGCTAAAAAAAGTCAATCTTTTTTATTTTCTCACTTATAAAAGACTTTTGACAGGATATGCAACCTGTACATATTCTATAATTTGATAGCTTTGTGTTTTATGTATTTTGTAGTGCTGTCAAATCAATTAATCGTGATCAAGCGCATCTAACATAAAAGTTTGTAAAAATATGTATGTGTGTATATATATATATATACACACACACACACAAATATTATATATTTACTAACTTTTGTTAGATGCGCTTAATCGCGCTTAATCGTTTTGACAGCAGTAGTATTTTCATTTTTAGTAAACATGATAAAACCTAAAAGATCTTGAAAACACACTGGCATTCTGCTCAGTGAAAATGTCAATCCAAACAGCATGGCCTCACGCTTCCATAACCTCCTCAAAATACATTTAAAAAGCTGGTAATGAACAGACACACAGAAAGAAATTCTGTGAGCGATGAGTGTTAATTTCTGCTCTCGAGGCATAGATCAGTTCTGCTGTGCTAGAAGCTTTCATTTTGTGCTTCAAGAGCTCTAGTTTTACAAAAAATAAATAGGCAGTATGTAATTTACATGTTAAGTATACGCCTCTTGTCAAAATCCATGTAATTTATGTTATGTAATATCAAAGGTGACCGTGTGTGTATGTGTGTGCCAAGTGGAGTTATATCCCTTGAAATATCAGTAGGCTGTGATGCAGTCTGAAGATTTAAATATTTACATAAATGTAAACATAAATATGATCTAAAGCGCAATTAAAACTTAAAAATGTGAATTATAGCATTATTTGGAAGCTAAAGTGTCTTTGCAAATATATCTACCATTGAATGCAGCACTGAGAAATTGTGTGCAAAGTGAAATAAGACTTAAGTCAAGAAAAACATTGGATGTGTATCCAGACAAGTATTTATGAAAAAATAAGCATATGAGAAAAATATGCTCTGCATGCATGAGCAAAGAAAAAGACATGAAATATTATTGAAAGGTGCTTAGAAATCCTTGAATGAAGTTGTCCAGGTTGAGTGGAGACACTGGATTCTGTATTAACTTTTGTGTATCATTTTGTAAATTGTTTGTTTTTAGATTATTTGAAACTGTGACTTTCTTTTTATCTATATGAAATATAATCCAAATCAACTGATAACTCAAATGCTGTTCCGGATGTGGTAAACATTTATCATACAACTAGCATGTCAGATTGCCAATATTGTCTTTAACACGCAGTGAGCCTGATGTGCTACATGCTGTATTCCTGTAAAACACTACATTGGAAGCTGATAAGGTTTATAATTATTCACAAATTTATATATTTTTAAATTTTGTTACTATATACTGTATGGTTGTTCTTGTGCAAACATTTGTTTTGTTTTTTGTATCAATAAACAGACGTACAACAGATGAACATTTGTCATATTTGATTTATTTTAGTAACATGGGTGTCAAAACCTGCTCCTGAAGGATTGGAGCTAAACCCTGCAGGACAATGACCGTCCAGGAGCAGGATTGGACATCCCAAAATCACCTTTACTACAGTTTGCATCTTTTACGGCAGGGGGGGACAGAGACCACTAATACAACAAAAATGAATAAAACCATATAGCGCAGGGAAAAGTTAGCCTTTTATCACAACATGGATGATCGAAAACACGCTATTAAATCTGCAGTCTCTTTAAAGTCAGTTATTGGAATAATTTAAACTCGCAATGAAGAAACCGATGGCTGTTTCGCGCACGTGCTACTGTTTCTAGTAACCATAGAAACTAAATTCAGGAGTCTGCAGCAGTGATTTACTTTTTACAGGTGGAAATTTATAAACTATATTTCTATGAATGCGGATGAACAAACTTACTGATGATATCGTCAAGAAAGCGTGAGAAACCTAAGGTAGGTCGCGCAAACTTTAAAGAACTGCTTTCTAATAATATGTTATGAATGCTAACGCTAAGTAACGTTAGTTTTAATGTTAAGAGGCTGCTGAGAACGTGTGTAACCAACCCGCTTGTCTTTACAACATTTCAGTACCTCTTTTTGCGATGTTCAGTCGAAGTCAGCCTTTTAAATAGATACTTTACACTAGATATAGTGTCTTGAAGTGTAAAGGGGTGAAAATCTCTGGAGAGTGACTTCACTTTGTTTCGAGAACAAATCAAAACCGAAGAAATGTTTATGACTCTGTAGATCAGCGAGATGCTGCATTCTCCATCTGTGGAGAAACCTGTAAGTATGATGATGATCACATAAAAACCTCAGAAGTGGAAGACAGGTCAGATGTAACCCTGAAGGTTTTTAGCTTGAAATGTGATGTAAATATAAATTAAATGAAATATTTTTACTATATACTTGAGCCACACTGTGTATTTTATTAGTTTTCTGAGGATTTAAAGTGTGTATAATAACTGCATATGGAACCAATTCTTCATATCAGCCGCTGAATTAAGTTTTCAGACAAAAAGAAAAATCTTTCCAAATGATGTGTCTAAATTTAAGCCACAGACTCAGTAGAGCTTATTTATTTAACTGTCTACAAAATATTTTAGATGATCTGCTATTATCAATAAAATCATTTCAAATGTTATAAAAATACTTTTTAAATAAATGATAGTATGAAAATATAAAAGATAAATAAAGGAAAAAAAGAAAAAGCCTTTGTGCCATGTACACTGCATATATATATATATATACATATATATATGAAGACTTCAGATGCAAAAGCCTCTAAGTGCCATCTGAAATTTTCTTCTAAAATGAGCATTTTTATCAAGCTTGTATGGTGATGTTCAGTTATTTCACTTTAATGGCAATGAAAAGTACCTATTAATTGCCATTAAAGTGAAATTACTGAACATAAACATAGGAGCTAGAAAAAAATGCTCATTTTAGAAGAAAATTTCAGATGGCACTTAGAGGCTTTTGCATCTGAAGTCTTCATATATATTTAAAATTTGTGATATAAATACATTTACACAGGAATTAATGATGAAAAACAGTAAATTATAAATTTATATATAATATATATACACAAATTACTACTAGCTATAATATATGTAATATAAATACATTTACACAGGAATCAATGATGAAAAACAGTAAATNCCTATGAATGTACGCACACAGGCAGCGCCACTCGGTCTGTCCGCGTTGTCCAGATACTGATACTGTGAGTTGCTTGCTTCTTGATGCACTTCACGCGCGGGACCGCACATGTATTCAAAGCAAAGCGATGTTAAAGGGACAGTCATCACATTATAAAATGCGGTTATATTTTTTCCGGCATCACCGGGGCCCTCCCTCAGCCCGGGGCCCTGGGCTTAAGCCCAGGTAAGCCCGTGCATTAATGCGGCCCAGCTTCTGAGGACCAAATGTCCTCACTTATATTGTGAAATACTTTGACAACCCACTAGTGAGGACATTTGACTGGTTATAAAGGCTTATAAAATCAGCCAAAATAAGTTTTTATTTAAGTGTAGTGTTTTGCACATGTTTCTGTGATTGTTAGGTTTAGGAGTAGGAGTTGGGTTTGGTGATAGAAAATATCATTTACCTGATATAAAATCAATGGAAGTCTATGTAATGTCCTCACTAAGATAGCAAAACAAACGTGTGTGTGTACGTATATATATTTATATTATTTATTTATTGAAAATAGCTAACTTTAATTGTAGTGGGTTTGATTTTTAGGTAAAAAGTGTAGATGCAGAGGCAGGAAGCACGAGGCAGGCAGGAAGGATGTGGTCTAATGGGGCTGTACACAATGAAGCCAGAGCAAACTGCTTACAAAATGTCAGATTTCACATCACGATTTTTACATATTGTGGTGTGGTGTTGGTTTAAAAAAAAAAAAGGAAGGACTGCAGAGTGTGATATTCAGGCTAGAGCACATCTACTGTTCTTTACTTTCAACAAGTTTTAATTTAACTTAAAAAGGAGTAATTATAATAGCTACAATATGCCTTTTTCACTGTCCCACACCAGACTTTACAACCCATAAGCTGGAGACGGTAAAGAAGCCGACGTAAGCTCAAGCGTCGCCATAACGACCGTGGAGCAGCTGCTGCGGACGCATGCGCATTACGTCTCCTCCCCATCCGCGTCCACCTCGTATCCTGTTTCAGGTCTAGCGAACTAACGGGGTGGCACATATGGCCATTGCCTTGGTTGAGGTGTGTTCTGTAGTTTTCTTTGTTTACCTCAATTCCTCCGATATGCGGTTAAAACGCTCTCGCTGACTAAGGACGTTAACATTTTCCCCTCGCGCTCTCTCACCTTGATGAGAAGTCAGAAGAATGATCGCATCCCTGTCTAAAGGAAATCTGCTTGACGTGCTGCAGGAGGGTCCTAATGAGGTACTGAACTCATAAACCCTCATGTCTGTTTACACGTGCACTCGTTTCATTTGCTCGTTTAGGTCCAATTAAGACATGGCTCAATGAAAAGTTAAAACACAGTAGCTGTCGCAACTTATCAGGCGTTTTACGCATGAAACGAAGAGTGCGTCGGCATTGTTTACGCCTTCTGTGAGCTGCTACGGTAGAACAACAGTTAGCAGTTTTTTGCTTGTAGTATTTAATGCTTTTGAGCCACTTTATCGTACAAGTTAGTTTACCGTCAGTGTTTATTGTTTTATTAACAGTTGAAATTGCAGGGAGCACATGAAATAAAAGCCTTGTGCCATATGTGTTTGTGTGTGTGTGTGTGTATATATATATATATATATACACACACACACACACACACAATGCATTTAAATAGACTGTTTAAACCACCCAAAATATAAATATATGTAGAAATGTATATATTGTATGTAAATGAATTTTCATAGGAATTACAGTTGCAAAGATAATGCTTTAAAAATGTTTTACAAATGAAATTATGAATATTGAAACTTGAAATGATTTTCATGAGTTTTTAGCAGTAAAAATGCCAGTAACAGTCCATAAGACATTTAAACAGAGAGAAGGATAGTCCTGACAGCTGTTAAACATTGGGAGACACAATCCCAATTTCATTTATAGAGACCATTCAATGCAATTGCAAATATATGTACATATTATGTGATATAAATGCATATACACAGGAATTACAATTGCAGAAATAATGCTTTGAAAGTAATGTTTTAAATATGACATCATAAATGTTGAAAAATGGAAAAGTAAAAATAGTTTATAAAATTATGCCATATAGACAGCAGTTTGCACAATAAAAGTGCTAATTTTTGTAGTTTGTACTAACGTACATATCAGTAACAGTCCATTAGACTTACAAACAGAGTGAAGGATAATCTTGACATCTGTTCATGGGAGACACAATCCTATTAATATTGCATTTATATAGACCGTTTAATGCCACAGAGATATAAATATATATGCAGTTACACTTGAATTACAATTGCATGAATAATGCTTTGAAAATAGTGTTTTAAATATGAAATTATGAACAATGAAACAGAAAAGGATGAATAGAAATAATAAATAAAAACAGTAAATTATAAATAAATACCACAGTTTTCACAATAAAAGTGATAATTGCAGTAGTTTTTAGCATTAAAATGTCAGTAACAGTCCATAAGCAGCTGTTAAAAAATGGAAAAAAACCTATGTAGTCACCTGTCTGCTTTTCTTTCTCAGATATATTTTACAAATGGCAGTCTAGTGCTAGATTAGTTCATATTTTCATTCAAATTATAATTATAGTCTTTTAACTAATGTATTTCTCAATTTATATGCAGGAACTAACTCTGAATAAGTATTAAAGTCCTTTTAACCCCAAGGCGATTACTATATCATCATGCTCTTACAAATGGTGATAAGTGTGGGAGGAGGTATTAAGCATATTATGCCATTTCTGTAACCATGTGCACTATCATCAGACATTCCCTACTGATGTTACCTAAGACTGAGTGCTTCTACATCTGCCTGCCCTGCAGCTGAAGCCATTACACCGTCAAACACTGTTCTCAAACCATCATTGATTTTTTTGTTATGAATCCCAGCTGTCTCAATCTCTACAGATATTTCAAGTCCACCTGGAGTATAAGGTGAGAATGCAGTGCAGCAGCGGGCTCCAGTGATGGAGATATATCCATCTGTAGTGTCGCTGTGGGAACAGACAGCTCATTTGTACAGCTGGCTGCACAGGACTATTGCTACCTTCCAGTTTTACAGCACAGTCAGCATCTTACACTGCATATGTGCTGAATGCTCTCTGTGTTAGCCTTTTTTCCTGAGAAGCCTGTCACTCTGGGCCACTGTTAGATTGAAGTGAGACAAATATGCTTCAGACAAAGCTTGCATTGTTAGTCAGCCCACCATGTGGCAAATCAATAAACGCTACTACTGTGCACAGTTGGTGCATGAAGGGTCCTCGAGAAAATCATGCAAAGCTCATTTGTTGTGCATGTGTTTTCTTGACTGTGCACGTGTCATGACACAACACAGATCAGTTTGGCATATGATGTGAACTACTAGATGTTTGGGAGGTTGAAGCCCCACAGTTTTCCAGAATAATATCAGACAGTGTTTTGTCAGGGAGTAATGCTTGATGTCATGCTTGTTCAATTTCGGTCATACACTACCAGTAGTAAACAGTAGTATTAAAGCTACAATATGTAGATTTTTCACCGCTAGAGGTCACCTATTCAAAACAAGATGCTAGCTTGATGACGCCGAGTTTGAGCGCGGAATCTTGGGAAATGTGGTCTTCACCTCACAGCCAGTGGAAAAGAATCGGGACAGACTCGAGCAGAAATCATGTTCATGGATGAGATTATTAAAGTTACTGTACAAGGCTGCTGGAGCGATTGCTAATGAGAGACGAACGCGAGACACGTCTCACGAGCAGCAGAACTTTTATTATGCCGCAGTCGCCGCTTCTGCTTCTTCCAGTCATGTGCCGTTTGAGGTAACACAGTGCTGTTTATCATAATAGAGACATTTGACTGTGTTGAAAATGATGTTGTGACGTTACTCTGTGCATTTGCTCTTACAAATAGTTGGAAACATTTGGGATATTGTAAGTACTCAAGTGAACAAAATATATAACACTGGCCTAGTGGTTTTTGGATATTTTACTGCAAAAATCTTACATATTGTGCCTTTAAATATTATTACAATTTAAAGTAAGTGTTTTCTATTTGAATATATTTTAAAATGTAATTTTAAAATATATTCGTCGTTGTGCTCACGTGAACAGCGTCGGCCAATACTGAGTCGGCATTCTGCCGTAAACACGGAAGCGCTGCACTTTGTCAACTGTGTAGGAGACTGACAGGGTAGAGACGAAATTGTTGAATAATATCATTATTTATCTATTGTTTTTGCGCACAAAAAGTATTCTCGTCGCTTCATAACATTACGGTTGAACCACTGTAGTCACATGGACTATTTTAACAATGTCTTCACTACTTTTCTGGACTTTGAATGTTGTAATTT
Organism: Anabarilius grahami; assembly: GCA_003731715.1. Classification (NCBI taxonomy): domain Eukaryota; kingdom Metazoa; phylum Chordata; class Actinopteri; order Cypriniformes; family Xenocyprididae; genus Anabarilius; species Anabarilius grahami. Next base: position 10,346,338 of record RJVU01035392.1, read on the forward strand.
CGTTGCTTTCTATGGGAGATAAAAAACCTTGGATTTCATCAAAAATATTTTAATTTGTGTTCCGAAGATGAACAAAGGTCTTGTAGGTTTGGAACGACAAGAGAGTGAGTAATTAATGACAGAAATTTCATTTTTAGGTGAACTAACCCTTTAAGTGGGTTGAGCCTTCGTCGTCTGTTGCGCCATTGTAAAGAGCCGTGATCACGGTCGGTGTCCACCTGAGTTGACGTCATCATTTGCCACTGTTGCTTTTTCAATGATGTACGACTCTCATTGATGGGAATATCCAATCTGTCTGCTTACATGGCAGATGTATATGATTCTTATCAGATTTATTTCCACATATGAATGAGGCCTGAAACCAATCTTAGAACATTGGAATCCATGTGTTTTTTTCTTGCTTACATGTTCGTTGGTCATATCCAATCTGTGCCGCCTGGAAGGAAAAAAATCGGAATTGAGTCATTTGAACCATGTAATGTAAATGCGGCCTAATATCCTGATTTGGTGCTCAAGAAACACTTCTTATTATTATAAATGAATGATGAAAACAGTTGTGCTGCTTAATATTATTTTTGTGGAAACAGATTTTTTTTTTCAGGATTCTTTGATGAATAGAAAGTTCCAAAGAACAGGGTTAATTTGAAATATAATTTTTTTGTTACATTATAATATCTTTATTGTCATTTTTGTTCTATTTAATGCATCCTTGCTTAATAAAAAATTATTAATTATTCTAAAAACAAATCTTACTTTTCCATTTTTGTCTTCATTATGTATATATATATATATATATACAAAAAATAGAAATTTTGAACACATTTCAATAGACCTCTTTCATTAGAGGTTCTCAAGTTCAGCTGCCTTCTGTCACATTGGATAACAGCTCACTTGCGGGGAATATTATCAGTGAATAGCATGTAAATTTTGTCCCGTTTCTCCTACAAAGCCATTGTATGGCTTTAGAAGACTTGTATGAGTCATATGAATTCATTTTATGATAGCTTTAAGGTATCATTATGGTCGTTTTTGGAACTTGAAAGCTTCAGTCTCCATTCACTGTAATTACATGGAAAAGAGTGACCAGCACAACCTTCAGAGTTTCTCCTTTTGTGGAAGAAAGAAAGTCATCCACGTTAGGAATAATAGTTATAATGGTTAATAATGACACATTTTATTTTTCAGCGTGAACTTTTCCTTTAAATTATTGGTGGGCTTATTTAGCTCACATAAAGAAAAAAAAGCTTTTTCCACCTTCTGTATTTTTCCTGCAGCTACCCCACATTCTTCTGCATTGTAAAAAAAAAAATCATATTTTGTTCAGTGCACAGCACATTTGCCAAAGGGTAGAACTGCGGCAAACCTCACTGCAGTCTGTGTTCCTACATGTATTTGCTGAAGAGGAAGTGTGAGCGTGGGGAGTTAAGCTGTCCTTTTGTGACAAGGCAGAGAAAGTGCAAGTCAGACTAATCCATGCCGTTGAACCCGGGTGATGCTGATCGGCCGGGGTGAATGGGGAGGGACTTGGCCTGTCAGAGTAGGTGTATCTTGAGCACTGAGGCATACATTTCTTTTGACAATGGGTATCCTAGTGGGTATCAACAGAGGCACATCCTGTGCAACCTCTCCACCAGGACCGTCAGCACTAATAATAACTGTCTTTCTGGGGACGTATGCAGTTTAAGTAAAAATGTTTGCAAGGCAAATATAATCAGAAGTACTTGCCCAATCTTCCCTTGAGCTACAGACTATAAGTTTGCATTCACCTGTATGGCATGTTTGTTTTTCTAGCAGCAACTGGCTGCCTATGTGTCTTGGGTTAATGCACAGCTGAGGAAGAAGCCTGGACTGAATCCTGTGAGTGATCTACGACAGGATCTCAGAGACGGTGTGGTCCTAGCACACCTCATTGAGATAGTGGGTAAGTCTATATATCATAAACATTATTGCAGAGCTGTATAATGTGTTAACCCCTGCTGGAGTGGCCGAGCATTGGTCTAATTTATAATGAGATGTGTTTTATATATTTGGCAAGCTGGGGAGCTGCTGGATGGCATTCATTATGTGCCACGGGACGATCAGGAGAAGAAGCAGAACGTGGAGAAGGTTCTGCAGTTTGTGTCATCCAAACGGATCAGAATGCCACAGACGTCTGCCAGGGGTGAGTTACAAAGCAGGCTCTTAATCACATTTAAGCTGATAGACCTACTTATTTCTTTCTCTCTGTCCTCAAAGACATTGTGGAGGGGAACCTTAAATCCGCCATGAGGCTCATCCTCGCTCTGGCTGCACATTTTAAACCTTCCGCATCAGCCAGTCACAGAGCAGGAGCTAGTGTAGGCAGGAGTTCCACTGGCTCCTCGGACAATCACAGACCTCATTCCACCATGGCCATGGCCCAGAATGCAGCAGCAGCACTGGCAGCAGCCAGGCAGGATGCCGCTCGTCCTGGGCGCTCTGTCTTCCATCTAAGACAAGAATGGAGGTACATTTAGCTTATTCTGCCTTTCTCCTCTTTCAGTTCCTAGAGTTTTGTAAACTTTTAATCATTGAAGAACTGCCGTCGTAGAGCAACTGTTCTTAACAGAATTAAATGGAAGCTTGGACATGCTCTCCTTCTCCTTTTAAGAGGATTCATTAGCTTTGCTTAAAGAATAGTTTACCCAAAATAAAATTCTGTCATGATTTACTCACCCTCATATTGTCAACTTTTTGTGAGGCTGAAATTGAAGTCATTATTCACTGAAAATCTTGACATCCACCCTAGCTCTTCTTGAAGTGTACATGAGAGAAGTAACAATGTCCAATTCGTGAACTAATCATCCTATCGAGTGAAATTATATCAGTGAAAATATTTAAATTTTGGACTACTTTTATAATACTTTTATGGCACTTTTTCATCCTTTTTGAAGCTTGATAGCTTCAGTCAACATTCATTGTAAATGCATGGAAATTACCAATCAGGACATTGTTTTTAAAATGTCTCCTTTTGAATTTCTAAGAAGATATGAAGTCATATGAGTGAGTAAATGATGATTTAAAAATGTTCATTTCAGCTTGAACTGTTTCTTTAACGCTTTAACCCCTTAAAGGTGCCCTAGAACTTCTTTTTAAAAGATGTAATATAAGTCTAAGGTGTCCCCTGAATGTGTCTGTGAAGTTTCAGCTCAAAATACCACATAGATTTTTTTTTATAAATTTTTTTAACTGCCTATTTTGGGGCATCATTATAAATGAGCCTATTCAGGGTGTGTGGCCCTTTAAATCTCGTGCTCCACGCCCCAAGAGCTCGCGCTTGCCTTACACATCATAAAAAAAGTTCAAACAGCTAATATAACCCTCAAAATGAATCTTTACAATGTGTTCGTCGTGCAGCATGTCTAATCGCATAAGTACAGTGTTTATTTGGATGTTTACATTTGGTTATGAATGAGTTTGATAGTGCTCCGTGGCTAACAGCTAATGCTACACTGTTGAAAAGATTTATAAAGAAAGAAGTTGTGTTTATGCATTATACAGACTGCAAGTGTTTAAGAATGACAATAGCGACGGCTCTTGTCTCCGTGAATACAGTAATAAACGATGGTAACTTTAACCACATTTAACAGTACATTAGCAACATGCTAACGAAACATTTAGAAAGACAATTCACAAATATCACTAAAAATATCATGATATCATGGATCATGTCAGTTATTATTGCTCCATCTGCCATTTTTCGCTATTGTTCTTGCTTGCTTACCTAGTCTGATGATTCAGCTGTGCAGATCCAGACGTATATACTGGCTGCCCTTGTGTAATCCCTTTCATAATGTTGGGAACATGGGCTGGCATATGCAAATATTGGGGGCGTACACCCCGACTGTTACGTAACAGTCAGTGTTATGTTGAGATTCGCCTGTTCTTCGGAGGTCTTTTAAACAAATGAGATTTATATAAGAAGGAGGAAACAATGGAGTTTGAGACTCACGGTATGTCTTTTCCATGTACTGAACACTTGTTATTTAACTATGCCGAGGTAAATTCAATTTTTGAGTCTAGGGCACCTTTAACACCCCCAACCGCCCACAGGCGCCTCCTAGCTACAAAAAGAATAATAATCATATTTTTCAAAACTACTGACTTGATCAACACAAAATAGATGTTATTTGAAAGCTTAGAGTCTGAACTTTACAATACATGTAGCCAATTTGATTAACAGCTATGTAGTGCTGTCATAATTTATGAAATACTTTTTTGTACTATGTACTGTAATATGTCAAAAACATCATGCAGTCCAGATAGTCATGTGTCATTTGAAAGGTCTCATGGAGTAGAATAAAACAAACATAATTATTTTGTGCTTTGACTAAATTTGAGCAAGTTTTTGTATGTGAAGCCCCCAGACCCATGTGTAAATAATATACGGATGCAGAATGGATGTCACGTTTTTGCTCGTAACTTCATGAAACATGCTCTGATCATGGAATCACATCATTATTTACAGCAGATTTGCAGGATTAGAATGAGTCTAAAATCAACATAATCCATTGCATCGATCATGAGATATTCCTCATGGAGATATGACACATAAAAGTCCACAGGCACACTTGTAGAATTGCATATTGCATGTCAAATAAGAAAGAAATATATATATATATATTTAAAT